>KN498647.1:0-29894 GCA_000787155.1 Scartelaos histophorus | reverse complement strand
AATGATATTGTCTACAGACTACTACACATCTGCCTATTTTTTGCCGCAGTAATTTGTACTTCGTAATCATCTCCATGGAATATGACAGGTAGTTTATTTTACCGGTCTCGGAGTAACACGTAGATCCCAGCAGCAGGTAAATCCCAATAAAAGCACGTTTTACGCACGCACGGGGTGCCAATACGCCTGGATCCATTTGAGTTGACTGAGGAGTTGAGTTAAATCATTCCTGCCGCCCAAGTACACTGCCCTGGAGACCATTATCGCTCCGTGAAATCCTCTTGCTACACCAACACCAACATATCGGCGGACTTTCGCTTTCACTCCCTCGTAATGTAAGCGCTTTTTCTAAAGGAGGAGGAGGGGGACGGTCCTGTTTGTTTATTTGTTTGTTTATTTGTTTATTATGATGATTTTAAGTCTGTACTGTAGATGTTTATTTATAACTGCTTATTATTTTTATCACATCGTAATTCTAAGTAAAATTATAAAAAATATAGAAAATTAAAAGCACCCAATCGCTAGATGGCGCTGCGCGTTAACTATCGTCGCAATCTCCCCGCGCTGACTTGTTGTGTTTTTGCTCCACTTCCGCCGACCACAGAAAGGAGCTATATCAAATGTGTGATTAACAATTTCTTGTTTTTCTACCATCGTGCTCGGTTTTTAAGATCGGTAGGTTTAACTTCAAAATGTGACTTGCATTTAAGTATGTTTGTGTAAAAAAAGATTCCTGCGTAGATGATGTTGGCTTCATTTAGGGACGCATGCTAACGTTACCTTTGGCTAATGCTAAGCGTCTTTTGCTGGATTTTGATTAAAATTAAATTAGGTTTTGGAGATGATACACGTCTTAGCACTGAAACATTAGTAATTAACACACTTTAAAACCTAAAATTCCATACATTGAATAGTGAACGCATATAGTTGGATGTCAGTGTTGATTACAATGTGATGGGCAGACTTGACAATGCTTCTCATGGTTCATTCATTGGTTTGTACTGTGTTTCTGTTTATATGTTGAGAGACTCCATGAATATAGCGAGTCAGCTCAATGTTGCTACAGATTAGGATGAGGGTCGGGGTTGTTGATTAATTACCGGTATATAAAACATAGGCACGGTCCCAATTTATCCACAGGACTTAACATTGCTCTACCAAACATACTGGTACTTGACATGTACATTTTTTTACTCAATACAGACAATAAAAGGAATGAAGGAATAAAAACATTAATTGTCTAATAGATTATTTCAATATGTTCTTTAGAGTACAAAAACACACCATAATGTCACTGTACGATGATCTCGGTGTTGGAGCCAGTGACACAAAAACAGAAGGATGGTCCAAGAACTTCAAACTGCTCCAGTCTCAGCTCAAAGTGAAGAAAGCAGCTCTCACACAAGCCAAGGTGAGTCATAATTCCCTTCACTTTTTATTATAAAATTTGCATTTCATTTGTTGTTATGCTAAGTTGGTATGTTATCTAATGATTTGATGATTTCATGTGTTGCTACAGTCACAGCGAACGAAACAGACCACAGTGTTGGCTCCTGTTATTGACCTAAAGAGAGGCAGCTCCAGTGAAGACCGTCAGATTCTTGACAGTGGTCCGCACACTGCCGCAGGGCTCAAGGTCTGTATCATGACGTTATGTAGACTGTTTTAGTTTGGTGAAAATGCATGTAATACCTGTGGTTAATTTAAAATTGTCATTAGTAGATTATTTAGTATCACCCTTTTATACATTAAAAATGTATCTAGTAAAGAAATAAAAACAAAGAAATGAGAGATTGTTCAAATTTGAAGTTATGTATTTTTATCAATGAATGAATGAATAATGATTAATAATGAATACTGTTATTGGAATAGAATATACAGTCTTAGACAAAATAAACAATGAGCAGTGACATTTTATATTTATTGATGTGGATTTTTGCATCTTGGTTTAATTTGACATTTTCAGGACCCGGCCCCCAGCGGCTTCTCATCTGGAGATGTGTTGATTCCTTTGGCCGATGAGTATGACCCCATGTTTCCAAATGACTATGAGAAAGTGATGAAGCGACACAGAGAAGAACGACAAAAACAGAGAGAGCAGGAGAGGCAGAAGGAGATGGAGGAAAGAGAGAAGTACAATAATTTTTTTTATCAAAAGTGCAGGTAAATGGTGAATAAATACAATATACACAGTATCAAAATTTGGACTTGTGTTCACCGTAGAAAGAGGAAAGACAGACATGACAGTGGTGGTCCACCTAGTGGGTTCTCCAGATTTCCGGCTGCAGAGGGCGAGTCAGATGATGAAGAGGAGTATGAGAAGGAGAGGAGGAAAAGGAGTAAGTGAATAACCATCTTTTGATATCAATCAAATTTAAATAAAAAAATAAATATTTTAATCGTATATGGAAATCTGAGTCAAAAACATACGGTAGTCCTAACTTAAAACAAAAAAGCTAAACTCACTTAAATTTGTGAAATTTTTTGTTACATTTTTATATTATTTTGAGATGGTCAATTTCATATTTTCTGTAGGTTTGGGAGGAGCAGCCATTGCCCCTCCTTCATCCCTTATCGAAAGGGAAGGTAAGTTTCCCATTTTTATTATTCAGGCATTTACATCTTAAATGATACATTTTCTTCAGTTTAAATTGGCAGACTAAAGAGTCCCAGTTATTGTGAACTCTATAATGGGTTAGATATAGTGTCTTTGGGAATATTGTTTTATTACATAATAGAAAAATACTACAAGTCTGTTGTAGTATTCTAGTTTATAAAGCAGGAGTGGTTCTGATTGTTGTTGTTTTTAGGTCCCTCGTCATTTTCTTATGATGATGATAGTCGACCGTCCCGAGCTCCAAAAGCGGCAATTCCTCCTCCCATGTATGACGACACAGACCGGCCTCGTTCTCCCCCTGGACCCACTAGCTCTTTTCTGGCCAATATGGGGTTAGTAAAGTCTCTGCTTTTTACTTGTCCAAACTGTTTCCACAATTAAAATTACAAGCACAACAATTAAAACAAACTTAAGTCTTTACTAAAATGGTACCTATGGTAATGGTACCTAATGGTAGAATCTGTGAAATGATCTTACAATTGTCCAAAATGGTACCATGCTACTGCTAAAAGTGTATAATTTTTACAACACATGATTTACTTTTACTTTTAAGTAAATATACAAATTGGCAATAATAATCATATATTTCTTGTACAGTGGCACAGTGGCGCATAAGATCATGCAGAAGTATGGTTTCAAAGAGGGACAGGGCTTGGGCAAACATGAGCAGGGCCTGAGTACAGCGCTGTCTGTGGAGAAGACCAGTAAGAGAGGAGGCAAGATCATTGTAGGAGATGCAGCTGAAAAAGGTGAGTCACACTACTGTCTTTGCCTAAGCAGTCTGTTAACCAATATTTTCTTTTTAAATTGCTTGTGCCACATAAAATTACTGTTGCGTTCAGTATACCATTGTGATTTTACAATGTCTTAGTCAGCTGGAAGATATCACAGAGCAAGAATTAAGCAATGTCATTATAAATATTGTTTATAATATTAATGACGCGCCAACTTCATTTGTCGGTGTTCTGCTTCTCGCATTACATTTGAATCGGTGTTTTCTTTTACATAATTTTATACATTTTAGACCCTTTTCTTATACAATGGATTGATACATGCCGTCTACTTTCGCCAGCTGCTCTTTCTATTGGTCAGCCGCTGTTAAGTCTGAGGGAGTTACAGGGGGCTATTCTACGAAGTGAGCTAAAGTGGAAGCCTGGCTTGTTTTGGTCAATCCAGGCTTGTCTCAGTGGCTGACCAAAGTGACTAACTAGATGTGACGCTGAGTTGTCACAGTAACAAGCACCTGGAGACAAACCTGGTTAGGACCAGGCTAACTGTCAATATTATGATTTTTATAGTTGCGTGCCGCTTGAGACTTTTACAGTCCATGCATTCCTATGCATGGGACACTGCGTATGTGTGTTGACTGCACTTCACAAAAAGACACAAAGCATATAAAAGCCTATTTCCATTAGTTCTTTAAAATGATCTTACACATGTGGCTGTTGTGAGGAGGACTGCAGCTTTTCTGATTAGTTTATTATGCAAGTTTATAGTTATGTATTTCCCAGCGCTGTTGTTTTGGTGGATTATGTTCTTGTATTTCTGTGATGTTGTATGCATGTCTGTGTATTTCTTTACATTGTGGTTGTTAGCAGCAGGCTCCAGTCTGGCAGCCGACACTTCAACTATTGCAGGTTCGACCTTTTCTCTCTGTGATTGTGTGTCTCTGTGTTTGCATGGCTTTTTTCCCCTGCTAATCTCAATAGTCTCCAATAGATAACAATGTAAATGGCCAGCCCAGTACCTCATAGTTTTCATTCATAACTGTGATTGTAATCTTAAGTGATGTGTGTAGTTGGCTGTCTTGAAGCAAACCAGTTTCAATTTAAATGCTTTATGTCTTCTTATTTTTCATGATGTCTTAAACTTTCCACACCAAATATCACTTATGAAAAAGCATTAACTTTCCAAATTACACCATCACTGCATTTAACCTTAAATGTCTCATTTGAAAAATAATAGTGGGAAACTTTTATTTGAGTGAGTGTCATAATAGAGACATCAGGTCTTCTTGTTATAGCCACTAGATGTCCTTACAGAACCACCTGAACAATCATGTACAAGGCATTAAAGGCAATGAATCAAGAAAGTAGAGTGAAAATATATAATGAAGTCACATGCACTGATTATTTTGTATCATTATTCTATATTTATATATTGTTTATTATTATAGAAGTCTTTTCTAAACCAAAGACCTGAAGTAGGACTAAATGTGCCTTGTCTAAAGAGATTACCATGACTTTAAGTAGCTCTAAATGAGCACAAATCCAAGAGGGGACAAAACTGTAAACAATTTAACTATAATGGCAAAATATCTCTCATAGAGTAGAACTTTGTTGATGTTTGTTGTTTTAATACATTTGTGTGGAATATTCTACAGGTGTATTGATATATAAGAGTGAAGATTTTCAACATAATATATATCTTTGTTTTTTCAGCAGCAGCACTAGAAGCCTCCAAAAAAACCGAAGCAAACCCTCTTACAGAGATCCTCAAAAATCCAACCAAAGTGGTGTTGCTAAGAGTAAGTCTGTGGGCAAAAGTGTTGTCATGATACAAAAACTCAATTTTGATAATGGGTTTTTGATGCCACAATGGTAATGTTCTCCTTTTTAGACTATAGAATTATAGAATATAGAAAAACATTTTCAATGCAAAATGATGGTAGTTTGTTATATATACTTCCTCTGAAGGAGATAACGCCTATACTCATACTATCCACGAAAGGTCAAAGTTGGCCCTTTTTACATGATTTTTTTTTTTTCAATGTTCATGCTTTCATTTCAATTTTTTATTTTTTTTTATTTTTTTTAACAAACCTAATGGGTAAACACGTGCACATGACAGTAACCTCAACACTTAAGTGTAGAGGTTACTGTCGCTAATAACAGCCCACAGACATTAATCAGAGCTCATTCCTTCAGTGAGGAAAAGTGCTATTTAGGGTTTGTGCCATCCTTGAAACTGTGGTGGGTTGATTGTTTGGCCTCTTGACAAAATGACAAAATTACATCTTGGAAGGCAGAAGGTCTTTACAAAAACATTTAACTTATACACATAAAAATAATATGTTACTGTATGTATTTGTATGTATTTTCTTATACCAGGCTTGCTCAACAAAGATTCTAAATGTATGCATTACTATACTCATCTTTTTGACTTCTTAGCCTCGGGTGTGTACATATTACAAGCGTAGAGTGCAAAAACTACTTTGTATTACACTATAAAGCAGTTTTAATAATAATTTATTCTAATTTTGTATTTGGAAATCCAGAAATGCTCCTCTGTGGCCACTGACCATGTTAATAAGTCATCTGACAACAGTAATGGATGTGGGGGAATAGATTTTGCCCAGGAGAGAGCCTAAAATATGCCATATTGTTTAACTACACTACACAGATGGATGTAATGTGATTTTAAAATGAGTCAGTTTGTGGTTGAATAGATGAGCAGCAATGACTAAAACTGTTATAAGCACCTCTGTGGGTTTTTTTTTTTTTTTCCCAGAACATGGTTGGTCGGGGAGAGGTGGATGAAGACCTAGAGGAAGAGACAAAAGAGGAGTGTGAGAAATATGGCAAAGTGGTAAAATGTGTCATATTTGAGGTAAGTCAGTGGATAATTTAAACCAGATAAACATGTTTATTCAAATACAGATAGCCCACGTGTTTATTTAATCCTCCCTCAGATCGCAGAGGTGCCTGATGATGAAGCGGTCAGGATATTCCTAGAGTTTGAGAGAGTGGAGTCTGCTATTAAAGGTTAGTCATGTTTGAATCATTATAAAACAGTGAATAATTTTAGAATGATAAGAAACGTCAATCCCAAAGCCGGATATAAACCACATTTTATATATAATACAACCAACTTAAATCATTTCATCATCACAGAATTAAACTATATTTTTCTTTAATTTTTTCAAAACCAGTGCAGCTTTTTGCTAAAATACTATATCATATTGTAGACCAGTACAGGTGCCCAATAGTAGTTTAAAAATAAGTCTGCACTCTGAAGGATCAACTAGATTTTGTTTGCAAGCTTTGTTATTGTTTACTCTCTTAAACCTTCACTCTGTGTCTATAAACATCCACCTGCTGGGTTATATTAACTTTACATAATTGCCATTGCTTCAGCCTTGTGTAACTGCTCTATACTTGTGTGTGAAATTGTGATCTTCCTAAATGAGTTGTCCCAGATCAGAAATGAGGTGAGACAAAGCTCCCAGAAGGATTACATCAGACCTGTCCTATCAACCCACCACTGTGCCCCCAAATACACTTACATCACTCAACTAAGATACAGAAACAGAAGCTACTGTATTTGGAGAAGAGTTATCCAAAATGCGAGGACTTCATAGTTTTTGTTGTGATTCATATTATGTGAAAATTTGCAAGCTTCTATATGCAGTTGCCCTTCATTACATCTTATCCATGAGTTTCAGAATGTTACGAAGTTAGGACAGTGGCCAACTCGCCAAAGCAATTAACAATTCAAAACAGAGGCCTCTTAAAATGTCACTCATCCTTGTATGATGAATTCTACCATTTAACAAGACACCCATGCCTTCAATATCTTGAATGGTAACAGTTGGACAGTGTATATATTATTTTATTCACTCATATTTATCCATTAATATTTCTGAGGTTGATCCATCCTTTCAAAGAAGGTGCTAACACTTGTAGAAGACAATGATGGATGATATATAACGTCACTGCACTAACCTGTTTTAGTTAAATATACAAAATGTAGCATGTTTGCAAGTTAAAAGGTGACTAATCCTGTAAAAATATATCTAGACTATATAACTGACTAAACCAAGGAAATAAAACTACAATGCACGTGTGCATATTCAGACAAGCTTCATGCATAATTGTTTTTGACTTGCGCCTAATTCTGTAAGTTGCCGTGGGCGCTGCTAGCGTCATACGGGTTGTATTATTTTAGCTCGCAGTGTGGTCAGTGTTGGCTGGTCAGTGTTTTATGGCTTTGTGGAAATTCTGAATCCTGGAAGAGAAGATGTACTACACACAGTTGTGCTTGTCATTGATTAACACTTGGCTTCAGAAAAGAACTATCCACATATGATCTCATGTGTTTACATTGTCATCTGTGATGCAAGATCAAACATTCTCTCTTCCTGAAAGTAAAAGGAATTCTATGGAACAGTTTACTGTACAATTCACAGTTACTATACTAAATATAGCACAATTGTCATTATACCAAGTATTATTGTGGTAATATGCTCCAAAATATGAATTATTGTTGTGTCATATTGGGTCTCATTATTGGCATTGAGTTGTTTGGCCCCTTTGATTCCCAGCCCTGCTTGCATTGTATAAAAGTTTGTTCTCCTCATGTCATATCATGATGAGAAGATGCCTCCGTGGCATTAAAGGATGGGTCAAATGCAGAGGACAAAGTTACCTACAGGCACAGTAAACTGTACCGTATCTTAAATTCACAACTCTAATGAATTCTTATGTAATTCTTAGTCAAGTCAAACTCATTACTTTATGATCCCACATACTCAGTTCATCACTTTGCTGTGACTAACTTAATAAGAAAAAATACTATTTCAAGGAAATATTAGCTGGGTAAAAAGGGAAGCCATTGTGTTTAAAATTCTTCGGAAATTACATAGGTTTTATTTTTATTCTGGATTATATACATTAACAAAATCTGTTTTTCCCCCTCATTGTTATTTTTTTACTTGTTAAACAGGCTAAATGAATCATGTTTTTCTCTCCTCAGCTGTGGTGGACCTGAATGGGCGGTATTTTGGGGGTCGAGTGGTCAAGGCCTGCTTCTATAATCTGGATAAATTTCGAGTTTTGAATCTTGGTGAACAAGTCTGAGGTGGCTCACACATCAACATCTTGTCCTGTCCTGTACATATGTTTTTATAGTTGATTTTTGAGTTATGAAGTGTCTTTATAATGTGATCAGTCCACATTGTATCCTGTCATTCAAAACATCTTTCTCTAGTCACCAAATAAAAGTAAAACTGTTTACTGGTTGGTTTGGTGATCTATCAGTTCTCATGGTTGTATAAAAGTCCCTGACTTGTCCCTACATGTCATTTCATAAAAGTCCAATTTTAGTTAAATTATTTGGATGCTGGTGAATGCATATATCAGGTTTAGTCCCTGTTATTTGGTGGTATGTCTAGCATGGTTTGTCCTTAAAGGTATTACTCAAAATGGAATATGTAATATTACTCTTGTGAGCTATGTTAGAATGTTGTTACCTCTATAATCTGCCCAAAAATATACCTGTTGTTTTGTTTCATACACACAATTGAGTAACCCTGAATTATTAGTCTGTATACTTCCCCAAACCTCAGAATGCTCAGTTCAGTTTGTGATGTCATGAAGCAGCTTTTTACCTTTTGTTCAGTGGAGATTGCAATTCCAGGGCATTAAGGATTCTAGTGAAGGTGTATGGAGTTTAAAAACACAGTGGAGCACTTACTGCAGGAGTGTCAAACTCAAATTCACAGTGGGCCAAAATTAAGCAGTGAAGTAAAGTCATGGGCCAAACAAAATTAACTGCAACTGATATGTAATGTTTAACCTTTTCATATGGAAACAAACTTTAGTTTTGCTTAAACACAGAAACTGGAACAACCAAAGCTTGATATTACAAACACATGAAAAATTTAATTTGAAATAAAGGACAGATCAGTGGTATTTATTTTCTATTTAAATAAATAAAGTATGTCTCTCCCTGTATCCTTTCAAGTTCCTTTTTAAAGGAAATCTTTTTCAAAGCCAACAACAAAAGAACCAAAATTAATATCATTCAATAAAAGTCCAATATTTCAACTATTGACAGACAGTCAATCCTTGCAGTAGAAAAAGTGCCAACATACTAGCAAAGCATTGTGGGATTTGTAGTATTAGTGGCACAGCATATACCGCGGGCCAGCTCTAATGCACATTTGATAACACTGCGGGCCAAATTTGGCCCCCGGGCCTGAGTTTGACACATGTGACTTACTGTATTACCACATGACATCCCACGGTGGAACAGAGCGTTTTCAGAGAGAAGAACTCAGCCTAAACATGTTTGAATGAAACAAAACATAGCTCCAGGTATGTTTTTGATGAGGAAACAACATAACAGAAAATGGTGTAATATGGGCCTTTACCTGATATTTGGTACCTGATTTTGAAAATGTCAAAGGGGTAAGGTATTTGAAGTGTTTAATTGGCAATGTGAATGTTAAATGTTTTGTTGGACTTTAATAGGTTCAGTATCATGGTGAGCACAGAGCCAGTCTCTTGAAGCCTTATGTAACTGAAGAAATGCCTTGAGGGAGCTGTGAAGGATGTCAGGAGAGGTCCCCCTGGAGCAGGTTAAATTCAGATCAAGACAAACGTTGGATAAGACACAACAGGGGCCCATCACACAAGCTAATTGATATCTCAGGCCAGTAGACAAGGGAGTACGGGAACAACGAACTGAATACATCCTACCTTAATACAGTCATTTTGTAGTCAAGTAGGTTATCTATCAAACCAAATTTCTTTACACATGTTTGTTGTATTATGTTGTATGTATTCTTAAGTCTAACTAATGTACAAAATCTACTAGATTCTAATAGAGTCTTGGTTTGAAGGGTAAAAGGGCCCAGCTAGTTTCTTAATTAACTTAAAAATGACTAAAACCAGAATTCTTTGGTGTGGTTTATTTATCAAAGCAGGTGAAGGTTCAAATTATGAAATTCAAGCAAAATATGCATCAAAGTTCAATAAAATTTAGTTAGTTAAATAGGGGGTTTCAACTATAATCACCCTAATATATTTAGTCATATAACATCTCTTTATATTTTGTGAAAAAAAAAAAGTAGTAACACTTCTGGGTTTCAATGGCTTGTCAAGGTAATTTATGGTCTTCCTGCCTAAACTTGAACTCGTGCCTGTGGTTACTACAAGTGCATGGTCAGTGCATGGTCTGTACATGAAGCGATGTGATTGGATAATGGCTCTCAACGGCTGTAAAAAATGTGACCTGACCTGAATACTGGGAGTAGTGACACGAGACTCAGTCAAAGGGTCAAAAGGTCAAAGAAGGTGGTCTATAGAAAAGGGTCAGTTCACACAAAATGGCACTGATTGACCTGGTTTTAGCTTCTTGTTGCTATAGCAAAAATGTAGTTAACAGTCCATGATACTTGCAACTTCTTTGTGCAAAGAAGAAGAGGGTCTTGCACAGTGATGCCACATTAAAAATAAATCTGGATTTGAAACACCCAACAAAGGCAAAAATCTGTTTAGATTTCCGTTGTGGCTGGTTGGATTTCATGCATCTGATTAAACATATCCATGGTGTCTCTGTAGGCCCATAAAATTAATGTAATGAAAAAGTAAGGAAGGAAAAGTGAGAGTTTGTACAATTCCTTAATAACAAGTCACTATAGTGAATACTGTTCTTTTTGTACCCCTAGGCAGATTACAGAGTGCTGCTCTATCAAGGCAAACACCAGTGAACAAACCCAGTTTCCCAACACTTCTCTTTATGGTACGTGACATTTCTGAGAGGAGGCATAATGTACCATATAAACATTATACAACTTATATAACTCATTATCAATCATTTAAGAAATCAGAAGTTTCATCTTGGAGGTCACAGATAGGCAACGCCGTGTATTCATTTGTTGCAAAAGAGTTTTACAGCATAGACCAAAGACCAAAAGTAACTGTAGAAGTAAGAGTAGCAATGGACTGTTGTAGAAGCTTAGTTGCAATGTCAAGTGTCCACAACCAAACTCTTTGTGTAAGGCAATAACGGCTCAATGTAGACAAGATGCCTTAGCAGAAAAATAACATGGTGCTCCTTTAACTGAAATTTTTCAGAGTGCTGCAGCTATCCACAGGTTTGGAGTCATTGAGTTCATCCTAAAATTCCACATCAGCAAAAACAGAAGAGTCTGTAATTAGCCCGGGTCCAGACACTCTTTTGGAAGTCATTAAACCCTCACTGCATTGCGTCATCTTAAGTCTGCTCCGGCTGCAGGATGTGGGGAACAATATTGCACTTATTTCAATTATGAAGGGATGCTTAACTTTTTTGTGCTTGGTCTTTTAGGATTTTTCCATATTTGCCTACATTCAAATTGTTTGGACCTCACAGTGCAGCATTTCCGCGTCATATTTTGATGAATCAAGGCTCTCTTTTTGTGTTTAATTACACATACAACATTTCTGGAATTAGTTGAAAGTGCTGACTGGTGTACTTTTTTAGTCCAAATTGTGAATATTTTACATAAATATGAACAATATAATTTTAATTTACCAATATCCTTTCTTCATTTATTAGTTTGAATTTGAAACATTATTGCTTTGGGGCTTGTGTAACTCATATAGACTTAAAATTGAAGTGGTGATGTCCCTTCTGTGACCTTGACTAATTTACAGTCATCCTGTAGACATAGTCAATTCTACTCTTGCACAACAATTCTTACACATTTATGGTTTGCCACCCATGCTAGAATCTCACAGCCATTTTTTTAATCATGAGCATATTTATGTCCTTCCTTTTGTTGTCTGGATATATTTTGAGTTGATTAAACAAGATTATTTTTTTTAATATTCTAATTTTAGCCTATCTGTAAAATGATTCAATAGGGTTAAGGTTAAAGTGAATCCACAGAGTTGCCACACCACATCCTTTCACAGCAGCTGCTCTGAGAGAATCCGCATTTATTAGATTTTGAGAGGGGGGTGCCCAGAATGAGGCAGAGCAGAGATGTGCGCTCAGGCACGTTTCACCAGGCTCACCACAGCTGGCCCTGGACTTGTGTCAATTCATTACCGCAAATTCAGACTTTTGTTTTTTTCTGTTGCCATGCGCCGGTATGTGTGAGGTCTGGTTATCTCAGCTGCATTGCCCTACCTTTATCTGCGCCTCATTATGCTTTGACTCTTGTTTAAATTGGCTCTTCGGCTTAATCCTCAAAAGGAAGAGTGGGAACAATGAAACAAGTAAACTGTCGCTATTGACATCAGTAAGAAGATGCCAAGATCTTTGAACGTGTCCAAATGTTCTGGTTGACGTTTTGTCGAAATTCCTAGACATGAGCAAAAATAGGAATCAAGGAATTTGCCAATAATAGGCAGTCTGGAAGCAGCTGGCGTATGTAGCCAAAAATACATAAAATTAAATTAAATAAATAAACCACCAGTACAGTGCACTGCTACTTCTTGATAATCACATAGACCTGTTGAATCTGTTGGTTTTACCACTTTACCAAACCAATCATAGACATAAGTGTGATTTCAAATTGACCCCTTTTACACTCGACAATCTGTAATGCCACAAGGGGGCGCTCTGGAGCATGAGTCTGCACTATGTAGGCTACATGTGAGTGGGGCCAGGGCAGGGATGGAGCCGTGAGCATTTGCTCCTCGTCAGCGCCTCACACGTGGTTTCCCGGAGGGGCGGAGTCACTCGGCAGACAGCCGGATGAGAGAGAGAGGCACCGGCTTCATAAGCAGGACAGCTCGTAGCCGCGAACAGCAGAGTCTGAGAACTGAGAAGAATAGTGGTTTTACCGGCGACTTCTACATTTATCTCTTTTGGATTTGAGCGGTATCTCTTTGGATCTCCAGTCTCAAGGAATGCCCAGGGAGCTGACCCAGAACAGGATCCAGAAGATATGGGTTCCCACTAAGGATGGCAAACCGGCCGCGCGGAGGGGTAGGTTTAATGTCTCCTCGTCTAATTACCTTCGGACTTTGTTTCTCATGTCAGTTTTGTGGATTTAGTTCGGTCAGTTTCATCGTAAGCAATTAATAAACAATGATGTGCACCTGTTCGCTGTACGCACGGCATTTTAAAGAGTCGTGTGCGTAAAGTGGGCTTCATTTGCACGCGCTTCACGTCATGGTTCCTTTGCTGCCGCGTGACGAGCCCCCGGTCTCCATAGTGACGGAGCCGGTGCGCGCGAGGCACCGATTGGACAGGGCGATGGTACCACCCGGATGCTCAATCTCAACATTAAACTCATGAATTAGATGAATAAATATATTTTATAAATGTTGATAATGAAACAGGTTGACTGGGCAGTATTATCCGTTTAGGCTTGTGGATTTTGTTTTTCTTTTGAAGCTTTAGTCGGTTAAAGATTTCCTTTTTATACAAAAAAATCACAAATATGTTATTATTCTACTGCACAATGCTTCCTGTATAATTTCTTATTGTAACCAAGAGTTGATAGAGCATTTATAGTAGGCCTTTCACTCTATTTTACTCTGAGATTCCTAAGTTCCTTCGCGGGGTCATTGGGTTCACTCATTTGGTGTATACTCAAAACTGGAGTGCATGTTTTGAAAGAAGAAATAAAACCACTGCAGTCACTGTGTCTTAATTACATAACGTTCCACTCGCATTCCTATGGCAAGAGTCACAAATTCCTAAACTAGACTAAACAAAATGACATAAATGGCCCCAGGAGTGTCTATTCTTTTCAATGACTCATTCAGTTAATTTTAAAAATGCCAGCTTTGTTTTGTTTGTGTTCACATAGAACTGGATTCACACATGACTGACCGAGGTGAGCGGGTGCATGACGATGAGGTCCATTGCATACGTGACAGAGGCTTAATCTGATTTTCCAAATCATTAATATGCTGGCGGTGACGTTGGATTAGAAATGGGCTGGGAAATATTGACTGAACTTAAAATCTCTATATCTTTTTAATATTCCAATTACATTATTGGAGTGAATGAATAAAAGTGTGGAAAATGTAAAGACTCTTTGAAAGATTACTCTACAAAATAGCCTTTTTTTTTGCTGCCTTTTGAAGTAGTTTTCATTATAATCACAGCTTTAGCATGGCAGTTGTAAACCATGTGTTTAAAATAAGGATCTGAAGGTGTCACATCTGCTCTTGATCTGAAAGATTAGGCATTGATTGACAGTTGTCCTCTATTGGGAAGGGCAGCCAGGAAAGAGCTGTTCAGTTTTGTGACTGTTCAATCAATCTAAATTTTGGTAACACAATAACCGAAAATATGCAGTAGGAATATTTATAACAAAGTCAGGTCAAATCTGACTAAACTTTAATTTGAAATGGAATAGCTGAGGTAGGTCAAGGTCAAAAATACTAAAACTGACTGAAGATAAAGGTAATGATGCAACATTTAGGAAACAAATTTGAATCAGTTTTCAATATTTGGTCCGAACTGTCTCTTTTAGACATATGTCATTGCATTTGTGAATAAAAATGTAATTGCAGTATAAAATAATTCTGCGCATAACTTTGAACCATAGTTATTTTTGTATATTTTTCATATTTCTCTGTAGTGTAGCAGAATATGAGAGCTTGCAGAAGTGGGTCAGGTGCACTCTGAGGTGGCAGTACTGGCTGCGTCTGCTGTCTGTATAAATAGCCACGTGCTGTAGGCCGGTGGGAAGTGGGTCGTATAAACTACAGTGATGCCAATAACACTGTAGCCATCTGAAAGAACAGAAATGACAGGACAAATAAATACATTTCTGTTGAAGTGTGAAAATAGTAGGGCTATATCATTTTCCGTATTGAATAAGAATTGAAATTTAAGACTTTGGAAAGGTAACATGAGAAGCAGACAGGAGCTCAAATGTAAGGTCTGAATGCTGTCAGTAAAATATCATGGGAAAAAAAAACGTAATAAAATGACAAAAATAATAACAAACTAACAAAATAATAGTTGGCATAAGATAATTAATAAATAATATGTTGCTTCATAGCATTTATAGTAAATTGGCTGATTTTGAAAGGCAATTTTTCAGCAGTGTTTTAAAGTTAGTTTAGTTTGACTTTTTTTATCTGAGTTTTCAGTTTCAACGACATTTTAAGGGAGGTGCAAATGTCAGACGAAAGGGACGAAAGGGAATAATTATTTGACTACATGTAAATAATCTGATAGACGCCATGGAAAAGTTAGTGTTGCTATTTTTGGCATTACTGAGTGCAATGTTAGTGTTTGCTTTGTTTATTATTCTTTGTATTATTTTGCTATAAAATGTTATTCTATTCTAAACAAAACACAACTCCAGGTATGTCTTTGGGGAGGTTACAACACTCCAACATGGCTTAAAGATCATAATAGTCCTTTTTATGTAATATTGGATGTTTAAGATGTGTCTTTATATCCTAGTTCAGTTTATGTATTTGTTGTATTACAACTATTCATGTTCTTTGTTGCTTTGCTGCTTGTTTTTAAAGGGGCCGGGGCACCTCACTTCGCCAACCCCCCCACGGTGATAGTGATGGTGGGCCTGCCTGCTCGAGGGAAGACCTACATATCCAAAAAACTCACCCGCTACCTCAACTGGATCGGCATGCCCACCAAAGGTATTCACGCTACTGCATTATACATGTTATCCCATTTTTCTTATTTTAGTCAGTCAAATATTTTATACCGTTCTTTTTTTCCTGGTAGTCTTTAATGTTGGAGAGTATCGTAGGGAGGCAGTCAAAAATTACAGCTCCTATGACTTCTTCAAGCCTGATAATGAATGTGCAGTCAAAATCAGGCAGTAAGCTACTCTCTCAACCAAATATATGCACGTTTTATATTGTTTTTATATCTGAAACTAAACTATTTGCCCTTTTTTTTTATTTAGACAATGTGCCTTAGCTGCGCTGCGAGATGTCAAGTCTTACCTAAAGGATGAAGGAGGCCAAGTTGCTGTAAGATCCAGCATTTTCTGTCTTAAATTTAAATTCCTTAATCTCCTTTTTCCTGGTTTTAACTTGCGTAACACTTGATAGGTGTTTGATGCCACAAACACAACTCGGGAAAGGCGTGATCTCATCCTGCATTTTGGCAAACAGAATGGTTTTAAGGTAAGCCAGACTTTGAGCCAAGACCTAATTCGCTGAGCTGGATTTTGGCTAAACTGATCTACTCTTTCATTCAGATCTTTTTTATTGAATCTGTTTGTGATGACCCCAATGTAATTGCCTCTAACATTATGGTAAGCTAAAACAACATGACACATTAACTCATGCTATTAAAATGTTTTACAGGGGAAATCTGAATTGCATTTTGCCAATTTGTGCAGGAGGTGAAAGTGTCTTGTCCCGATTATAAGGACTGCAACAAGACGGACGCCATGTTGGATTTCCACAGGAGAATTGAGTGCTACAAATCCAGCTATCAACCCCTAGACCCTGACGGATATGACAAGTACTTTGTTTTAAATTATTATAATTCAATAATGGCAAATTAAACTACTGAATATTATTTACAATGTATTTATATTATACTGTATTATATAATAAGGTATGATCTTATCAGCTGGCATCCACATTTACAAGTCTGTTTTAAATAGCTCATAATGAAAACTAATACGGTTCATACCGTTCTGGTAATCCAAGCTAATGAGACCAGAGGAAGTAATCACACAGTTACACCATTGCTTCTAACATAACACCTCAACCATCTGGCCAATTAAACGCTTGGATCTGGATTTGTAATCAAGCACAACATTTTTGTTAACAGATTAAAAAGATACATATTGTTTTTTATATTATTATTATTTTTTACTGTTCAAAGTGGCAAATGAAATGTAAATAGTATTCACATGTACATGTCACAGTTTATGTTTAAAAATACTACTGTGTCCTCATGAAAACACAATTTAACGACATTCTAGGTAACAACTGACACTTGTGCAACCATTATCTTAACATGACATTTGTCTTGTTTCTTGTTTTCAGGGAGATGTCTTTCATTCGTATTATGGATGTTGGCCGTCAGTTCCTGGTGAACCGTGTCCAGGATCACATTCAGAGTAAGATCGTGTATTACCTGATGAACATCCACGTACAACCCAGAACAATTTACCTGTGTCGACATGGGGAGAGCACAGACAACCTGCAAGGAAGGCTGGGCGGAGACTCAGGACTGTCTGCACGCGGGAAACAGGTGAGAACTTCAATCAAACTTTTAATAGAGCACTTTACAACACTCAAGGTGAACAAAGTGCTTCACATTACAAGCAATACAATATATAATTAATGAAATTGTATTAATTGTCTACAGTAAAAACATTGCTTTGGGAAAATTTTAGTCCATCAATAGTGAAATTTAAAAAGTGGGCAGTGGGCTGTAAACATGTATTTTTTTATTTCTTATTTGATGCACACTAATAATAGCTTAAGATAATGGTATAATATAATGTGTCTTGCATAAACATCTTAACTAAACATCAACTGTTTCTGTGTGCAGTTCTCCATGGCCCTTTCTCAGTTTGTGAAGGAGCAGGAGCTGAAGAATCTGAAGGTTTGGACCAGTCAGTTGTGCCGCACCATTCAGACAGCAGAGCACCTGGGCATCCCCTACGAGCAGTGGAAGGCCCTTAATGAGATCGATGCTGTGAGTATAAACTACACAATATTATCTTTATATTAACTTAGAAATATCAATGTTAACTTGTTCTTTAAAAAGTTGTTGCTAAATTAGTGTTTTGTATTTTCAGGGTGTGTGTGAGGACATGACGTATGATGAAATGAAGGAGAAGTACCCAGAGGAGTTTGCCTTGAGAGATGAAGATAAATACTACTACCGCTACCCAGCTGGAGAGGTACACACCAGTTACTTTGCCAACTATCAAATGTACCACAAAATGGCATAAGCTAGAGGTTTCATCTCAGTCTTCTTCCCTATTGTACTTGAAACTTAATCCTCTTACTATGCAAAAATATTGACAACATTTTAAATTTAGCTTAGACTCAAAACAAGGTTGAAGGTACCAATCCAATTAACAGCAATACACGCACAGTTGTGGAATCCTTTGTCAAGACATGTTGCTTATCACAAATGTGTTTGTGTACAAATGTGTGTCAGGAAATGATCAACTTTCAGTGTTTACAAAAGGGCTAAATGGAACTGATAATGTATTACTGTCATAATGTTTGTGCTGATGTAGTTCTGCTTTTTGATTGACAGTCATACCAGGACCTGGTGCAGCGCGTGGAGCCTGTGATCATGGAGCTGGAGAGACAGGAGAATGTTCTGGTCATCTGCCACCAGGCCGTGATGAGGTGTCTGCTCGCCTACTTCCTCGACAAAAGTGCAGGTAATGTATTTACTAGTCTTATATTGTTAATGGCAGTAACAATATCCATTTACTTTTGACACACCCAACATATAAGTGCTGTACATAATAAAGATATAATGTTAGTGCACAATGTAACTTTTCTGCTTTTCTCTTTCGAGAAGTTTTTATTTTGCATGAATGGTCCTTAGTATGTGATTAAATATAATATAGCTTGCATTTATTCAGTTGCAGGGTTTTTTTTGCTCACACAAAAAACAGCATTCTTACTATGAGCAGATTTGCCTTTCTACATATTCATAAAGAAATGCTGGGTATAGGCAGAAACATTACATAGTGCTCTTAGATAAATTGTTGAATTTGAGAATAAAAGCGTCATTTGTTAACTGGATACGTCATTGTTCCAGATGAGATGCCGTACCTGAAGTGTCCACTGCATACAGTGCTGAAGCTCACTCCTGTGGCCTATGGATGTAAAGTGGAGTCCATTTCTTTGAATGTTGAGGCGGTCAACACTCATCGAGACAGACCAGAGGTAAAAAAAACAACAACATACAAAATAAATCTAAACAAAGATATTACACGATTACCAAGAGTATAACCGTTTTTGTTACACTTAAAAGGATAAATTAAATATTTAAAAAGATTTACTCTTTTCAATGGAGTAAATGTGCATAATCAGATCATTTATCTTGTCACAGCGTAACATGAAGCCCAAAAAGACATGCATATTTATTAAATACATGCATGTTTCTTCTTACAGGAGGTGAAGAGGGGTCCTGGGATCTTGCAGAGAAGAAACAGTGTGACTCCACTGACCAGCCCAGAGTCCAACATTAAAAAGCCTCGTATCGATGACCTGGATGAAGCCCCCATCCAGGAGCTGCCCCCCTCCGTGGCATCTCTAGCCCTTTGTAGCCCCACTCACCTTCCGCTGGCACTGGCTGGACAGGTGGGTCCCTGCTACTAAACTTGGACACTAGTGTCTATAGATCAACAATAGAAGTTATTTGGGAGCTGTTGTACATCTGACCACTACAAACAGATGGTTGTTTTTAATGTAATAGTAATTAATACCTGTACTAGTATGATTTTGGTCCTTTGCTCTCCGTGTCAGCTAATCTAATTTAATGCAACAGGCCACTTCCCCTTCCCCAAGACCTGTCCTCTTCTTTTCTGTTTTTACACATGTTTTTCACACATTACTCAACTTCCTGCTCTCCCCTTTTTCTTTTTTTCTCTTTCTTCTTCTTTGTTTCAAATGACAGCACTGGCTGGGCAAAGTCTGTCTGTAAGTATCTTTTAGTTTTACCTTTTTAGACCTCATATCCCACATCCCATGGTAGCCTTTGTTTTCCAGATTTGGCCAAGTCATACACATCCTGTAGCCCTGCTGTGTTTTCCACCCTTACCCATCCATTGTTTTATAATCAGAGGAAAAGGTCAAATAGAACTGCTGTTTCCACAAACTGTAAGAATGTCAATATAACATCAGTATTTCTAATTGTTAGTATTAAATCCACTACAATTGTTACATTACTATTTCTAGCCACATTAATTTTGCCCATATTTTTTACAAATTTAAAATAGTATTGCTTTCATAGAAAAAATATACTCGTAAAATTCGTAGAAAAATACACTCCTCCTCTTGTTCTATCTGTATTTATTTATTGTGATAACAGCAGCAGCGGTTTTAGATACATAGCCCAAGTATAAACACACTTCCTTATTCCTTATATGGTGATGTTAGGTGGAAGCTCCTCCCCATTTCCTGGCAGTGAGTAGTGAGTGGAGGAAACGGGAAATTTCAGCTCACCTCTATTTATCCCTACTTCATATCCTGGCCGTAGCTGTCCCCCTGTAGATTAAACATTCCTCTATAATTTACTCATGGTGACTGTCTCCCCTTCTTGTCTCTTGTCTCTGGCTTTATTTTTGTCTTCTTTTTCTGCTTAAGACGCACCATTCTTCACTATCTCAAAGTGGTCTCACTGTTAGTCTGTCACAGGTAAAACACTTGTAGATTGCCCACAGTTGTTCTCTCAAAGACGCTCTGTTCCACCTTGTGATGTCATGTGGTAATACAGGAAGAGCTCTACTGTGTTTTTATACTCCATACCCTTTCCCTAGAATCATTAGGATAATTTCAGCTCTGGAAATGCCATGGAAATGCTACTGAACTAAATGTAAAAGATGGCTAACCTGAGAACTACCACCTCATGACATCACAAGATGGAACAGGGCATGCGGAGCTTTGGAAGTAGTTGTGGAAGTAATAAAGGATTACTCAAACATGTGTGAATGAAACAAAACAAAGTCTAAGCATGTTTTTGAGGAGGCAATAGCATTGTAACATGGCTTAAAGCTCACAAAAGCTCTCAAGAGTTAATTTTGTTTAATACAGGACCTTTAATACTATGATTGTTGCATTGAATAATGTGCTAATAGCCATTCAAATGAAGTTCTTTTAACTGATTCATTATTCATGCATTAGAAACATGAGATTAGTGCCAAACGCTTGCACATGCACACTCTTGTCTCTGTGCTCCCCATGTCCATGTGCTGGATGTGCTGTTTCAGTGGAAAAGCTTGTGTAGCTTCATTCATAATCACTGGAGGATTAGCCGTCTCAGTTAGCCACACCGACCTGTTCCCACGCTGAGAAGCTAAGCTAAAAATACTACGGAGAAACCAGGTCCAAGGCGAACAGGTGACGTAACCTGTTCTCAGGCTAGTGCTTTAGCTTTGTGTATATTTACCTAACAAAATGAGCTTTGTGTTCACCTCTGTGAGACATGCAACAGGAAGACTCCATAGACGTCTTAGAAAAGTCAATTATAATGATGACACACAGGCATCCGATTTAATTGCATTGAATTTAAAAGTGTGTTGCACAACTTTTTTTGGTAGAGGGTCCATCACCTGCTTGTCTCCATGGAGATGTTATTGCTTTGCCTGGAATGTTCCATGGTATGACATTTAACACATCTAACTGGTATTACATCTATTACAGGTGTTTCTACTGCTCAAAAATGCAATCCTCTCTGTGAATAGGGTTGCCTTTACACAGATCTGACCTATAATGCAGCCTATAGTCGTCTCCCTTGATATAGATTGGTTTAATCTCTACCATGTAACATTCTAGACAAGGCAATAACACCTACACGAAGACGAGCAGGTGATGGACAGTCCACCAGAAAAGTTGCACATTGCACCTTTTTAAAGAGTATTAAGAGAGTTGGTCTTCTTCTGTAACATCATTTTGATTAGGGGAACAGTGACTATTGGTGGAAGCAGATATCTTTTAGCTTGAAGACTGCAGGTTTTGTACCAGCTCCAACCAGCGCATACTGCCATTGTGTCCTTGAGCAAGACGTTTGAATGTGTTTCGGTGGAGTGTGTACCTTATCACTTCCAAGTACGGGGAGTGACAACAGAACTAGGATGACTCAATACAGCTTGAATATCTTTTGTGGAATACTGCAAGCAGAGAGTTTTATGTTTTTTCTTTGTGTTTTTCAGAAGCTGAGAAGAGACTCTGTTCGCCGAGATGTTTTTCAAACCTGCAAATGATACAACCTTTTCTCCCCAAGAGACCACAAACTCCACCCAGACAAGTCTTATAATGATATATGAAGGACTCTTTATCTTGACCACAATCATACTTTTTCATTATAACAATATTGGTCATCACATACTTGTTTGATAATTCTGTCTTTTCACTTGAAAATTCATGGTAATTCAATAATGACTGAACATGGGTTGTAACTTTATGCATGGACCCATCTTGTTACTTCATTGTAGAATCATTTACCTCCTAGACAGATTTCAAGTCGCATTTTCTAAACTATCAGACTTTCTAACTAATGTAGTTTTCAGTTTTTATAATTTATATTTCATGTTTGTCAGTAATACCATATTGTTTTTAACTTATTTGTTGATGTTCCACAAACGGTGATTATTTTGCACAAAGGAGGTGTGTACAAAGTTTTGAGTTGACTTTTATTTTATGCAACTTTTTGCCAAATAGTGCCTGTAGAGCTTTGTCTGCAAGTCTAAAGCTGTTTCGTTTTCAATGTAATCCAGTTCTCATCTCATTTCTCAATTTTCATTTGTGTCAATGTAATCTCACTTTTCACTTACATATGTGTATATTTTGTTTTTATAGAAGAAGATTTACCTTAATTTTCTTTGCTGCCACTGTCGCTACGCACAAAGTCCTTATTTTTGTTACAAAGAAGCGTGCTGATAATAATATTAATATGGCATTTTGTCAGATGTGTGATACACTACAATGGGAGATGTGCTGAATGATGGAAAACGATGGTTGATTTATGTGTTTTTGTACTTTTGTGTCGACTGAATGAAGTTCTGTTGAAATGTTTGCTTGAGATACTTGAAAATGTTTTTTGTAAAAATTCTGTATTTATTTATTATTAAGTAGTTTTTGGATGGATGCTCAGAGAGTCTTTCCCAGTCTGTTGTACATGTGATTTTTGCATCTGCTGGACCAATTAAAACGCTCCAAGGAATATACTCTTTTGGTTGCAAGTCGTTTTATTTTTATTCAGACTATTTTCCAGTTAGGTTTTCAGCAAAAGGTGAGAATGACTATATGAAAAACTGTTGGCTGATACTAAATAGCTTGGAACTATAATTTTATCTAAGAGGGATTTGTTTAACAGCTCACCCATTATAATTCCAGCTAAATCAGTTTTTTATAATCTGTGTTACCACAAAATTCAGATTAAACTCTAACTTGAGCAAACAGAACAACAAACAGAACAGTGCTTACAGTGAGCTTCAGTATTACCTGCTCAAAAAGTAAGCTAATAATTTAAAAACTTAATTAAAAAAATGATTTGAACAAATAACCAAATAAGGTTATGTTTCAGTCCCTGTCTAGACGACTAAATACTGTCCTTGTACAAGTCACATTTTATTATAAAGTTCACTGGACAACAAAGACAATCATAATTTTTTCTAGTTCACTCATAGCTGAATAAGCAATAGCTGTAAGTACTTGCATATGCGTGTCATTTCACATCTATGTTACAGAAGAGTATGCATTATCTATTAGTCTGCACTTTGATACTACATTTATGGTGTCAGATCCTTTTAGCAGCCTCCTCTTGTATACTATGTGCTTTCTCACCAACTGAGTCACTGCAGGACCTTATCACCAATGACTTGCTCTCAGGAAATGAAAATTGCAACAGAGCAAATAACTGGCCAACGTCACAACACGAGACCACAATAAAATATGCATAAACCAATTTACACAGTATGGAGAACTACTGAGGAGAATGACGTATGATAAGTAGATGTTGCAACAGGAAAAATTATCAGTAATTTAACTGAAGGACATACATGAGATTTGGAGATTTATGGAGCATTTATGCACATAATCTAAGAGTTGGAAAAATGACCAAACCCTCATAATAAACTGCAGACCATATTTTTGCTAAAACCTTTTAATGTTTGCCGCTATGTTGTTGCTGATGTTGAACATTTCTTCGGGATCAATAAAGTATCTGTCTATCTAATGCCATAAATGGTCATTAAAGCAGTCAGAGTTCACATTTCACTGTGATTGGTCAAATCCACCTGTCACTCAGAGCAGGACACAGGCTGAAATAGGAGAAGACTGTGTGGAAAAGTACAGTCTGCTCAAGCACAGAGCTGTATTAAACACAATTTTGGTTTGTTTGAGTGCATGGACAAATGAAGACTGAATAATAATGGAATAATATTTTGATAGCAGTAAATACATTTGGTGTTTGAAAAGTGAACTGCAAACCTCTAATTAATTTTAAATAGCTCTTATTGTTTTTTTTTGTTTTTTTTTGCAAATGGAGTCATTAGATGTTATTAATTATTGTGAAAACAGCACTTTCTACCTGACCAATATTTTTCATTTCAAGATATAAATGCCATTTTAGAGTTAGACGAAACAATAGCAGTACTGTAATACATCCAATAAAGGTTTATGAAGGCTTAGAGACAATCATGAACTGGACTGGATGTCCCTTTGTATATTTTCATTTTAATATTTTTGCATATTTTTAAGTATAATGAATAGTTTTTGAAAAGCAATTTGGGCTTTATAAGTGGCAGTGCAACAGGTCATCATCTCCAAAAATGAGATTCTGAATAACCCAGATATAAAATGTGTTTTACACAAGTCATCTTACACTATTTCACAATGCTTTCTCTTTCTTTTTTGTCTCATATTCACATCTGTATTTGCCAATAGAGCTTTTGCACCAGTAACTTAAATGTAAAATATAAAAAGACCAAATTACTATAAAAGGTGTTAAAGAATTGATTAATTTCTTCTCAGACCAGATTTATATAGGATATATACCAGTAATGGTTGATTCACAGCAATGACTAACCTGACTTTCCCCATTCTTTCACACTAGTCTAGCACCTCCGACTCAGTGTCCAGCTCTTGTTGAATCAGTGTGGACTTGGGACACATGAGACATCCCTTCTACAGACAGACTGTGTATGTGACTGCAGTCAGCTCCACCAGGCTCAGATCCTCCTCACGTAGGCACAGAAACTCAGTGAACCTAATTTGAATTTAGGATTTGCATGTTTCCTCTCACTTACAGACGTCTGTAACCTATTAATAAAACACAGAATCACATTTTCCACTTTGCACATTTTGGTAAATCCAGTATTTTGCCAAACAGCATTACTAGTTTACTGAAGTATTTTGAAACTTTACTGAAGTATTTTGAAACTTTCACTCATTGTATAAATTAGTTTTCAGTTACAAAACCTCATACATTAAAAACATCAACTTGTATCACCTGGATCAAATCTTTACCTTACTGTCTAGACTATTTACCTAACTCATCGCCTAGAGCCATGGCCACCAAAAGGTTCAAACCAAATATCATTGGCATTTCCCAAAAGCATAGGCTAAATGAGATGAGGCAAAATATATAGTGCACAAATGTTCAGGATTATGCCAAAAAACTGCAGACAGTGAGAGAAACGTGCAGTGGGTGTATTCCTCAGCAAGGTGCCCCTGACCTGGGTGTGAAAAATGGTCTTTTGGCAATACACTTCTCCTCTCCTCCTGACTGTTTGATAAAGGATTGGTCAAAAGCAGAAAACATGTGTACACATGTGCCTGAGAGACATTCAGTACCCATATAGAAGTATGTTCCATATACTTTATGGTTATCACACATCTTCAGCCTAATGGTGTTTTTGTTCCAAAATGGAGAATGACATCAGAGATGAGCCATTTGTACTAATCATCTGATTAGGAAAAAATTAAGAGTGAGAAGAGCAAAATGGTCCCAGTAAATTATACTGTACAAACCTGGTTCTATGTTTGACAGAAACTTACTTCTGGTCTGTGCATAATCTGAAAACATAGTGAAGCATTTTGACGTTGAGAGAATTGAGAGAGGTTATTTGATTCTGCATTAGATACAATTGGCTTAAAGATAAGAATTTTTGGGGAATGCATTTAGAGCTTTAAGGAACCCTCATCAGAGAAACAACTGAGAAAAACTATGACCATAAAGGATTTTTTATTTTTTTTTTAATAAGAATGCCAAGAATAAGAATACCAATTTAAGTTTGTTCACAAAGTTTGCTTTTTCAAATGCTCTGAACTGCTGTGTCTTGTGTGAATATTTTGCAAAGTGTGAAAAAAAAATTAAATTGTTAGATTTATGAAATATTCCAAAGCAAATGAAACAAATTGTATTACCTGTGGAATTGTTAGAAACAAAAACATATAGCTTTAAAAAAAAATTTTCCTTCTCCAACCGACCACAGAAATGCCTGGTAACTATGGGAGCGTGTGCTAATCAGTTTGAAGAAGCAGCTCTGCACACATGTAGGTGACCTCTGTGACCTGAGGGCTGCTGTGTCAGATGTACTGCGTGAATGCTCGTGTTAGCGCTAAGCCTGTCCTGATATAACAGTCTATAACTGTCTAATGCTGCACTCACACCAAACTCACATCAAACCAAGTGTGGAAGCTTCAGAGCAGCGCACTCATCCAGGTGGATAACTTTACATATTTGTGTTTTGCAAAAAAATTAATTGGACCACTCCTGGGATTAAACCATTGATTCCTGTATTTCCTCACACTATTTTGGATCCAATATCACACACATTTTACTCATATTATAGGGCTGTTCTTTTTGTTTTCATATTGCAGAATCCAGTACTGGTATCTGATGTTACTGAACAATTTGCTGGATTGTTAACTAGTCTACGTAACACATTTGGACCTGTTCTGTCTTATTTTATTTTACTTTTAAGGAAATAAATGCTGTTTTCACTCTCTGCACTGGTATCAGTTGATATTGGGTATATCAGCCGATACTTAAAGCTGTAGTATCTGAATCTGTATCAGAACTGAAAAAGCTGGACTGGTGCATTCCTACCTTTTGATTATATTTCTCTGCATGCATGCCTTTTATGTTCTTCTACAAATTACTAAGTCAGATCAGTGTGAGAATTTACTTTTAATACTGACGATGGCAAAAAATGTATTCTGATGCAGAGATTTTTTTTAAACTTTATTTTATTTATTTATTTTTTAAATTTTTGCACATTTGATTTCATTGTATTTCTTTGTATTTCATACTTGTGCTTGGCAGGTGCATCAGAGGTGAAGCTGCGTCTAATCTCTGTTTGACCCACTGTGTCTTGCGTTGGTCTCGCCCCTGACTCAGCAACCTCAGCAGCCTCTTCATCTAATTATCTGTTCCTCTTAATTACCTGCTCATGTGTCTGTCCTCATCAACTTTCACCCTGTGGAAAAAGGATGTCTGCATGAGGAGGCTATGTGCCAAAATGTATGTGACATATACAGTAATAATAAATATATAAATTAGGTCTCAGTGGCAGGTAGGATGATGAGTGAAAAGCAAAGTTATAGCTGCAATTGTGAAAAGGATTGACACAATAAATGCATTAAATGTTGCAGTGTTATGGTAAACTCAGCAAGGAGCTCACAAATCTTTTATAAAATGTTGTCAGTTGTAAATACTTGCAAATACATGCAAAGCCACAATTTCATAATTTAATTTTTTGCCATAATACAACAAAACAATAATCCAAACTATATAATCTGGATGGATAATATTGACGGATAATCTCATGGATTGACTCGGCATGTTCAGTCCCCCGTGACTGTGTGTTCCTCTTGATCTAAATATCTGTCCTGTACAATTAGCAGGTCACGTTACATGCGCCAAGTGAACTCTGATTAATCTGTATGGACCCGTTACAGTTTCATACCACAGTCTGCACACATGCTAAGGTGCACGTATGCTACTGAGCTAAAAGGGCTACAAATAGATCCACAAAGAGCAAACCTTCTGGGTTAAGCCAATGTTTTATGGCTAATTTAATTTCCAAATAGGCTTTTAAAGTGACACATTTTGGAAGGAACTGGACATTGGAAACATCAACAGCCACACAGAGCTGGCATGATCTAGAACTAAAGTTAGATTTAGAGAAAATGTTATTGATCAACAAGGGAAATTATATGGACAGAGTTCACGCATTACAATATATTATGATAACAAACAGAAAAAATATAAAGGGTAATACTAAACTCAAAACAAGTAGCAAAAATAACAAGAGACTGGTGTAATTATGTGCACAAGTAAAAAAAAAAAAAAAAAAAGGAATACTAGTATAGTAATCAATCTGACATGTAAGCAGAGGTACCTCTCAGATAAAATGTTGTAAGGAGAAAGATGCAAAGATGAAGAAAGAAAAACAGACAGTATTTAGATCAAAAGATGCCCCCAATAAACAAATTGCCCCCGATATGCGCACTTAAATAAATTTTTTTATATTGTGTTGATTTTAATGGAAAGCACTTTGGTCATCATGTGTGTTTTTAGTAAATAAAGACTGAACTGATTGAAACTAATTTAGCAGAGATTTAATATAAAAATGTACATTTGGTGACATTAGCGTGATTCACTGAGCTTTGAACATGAATTAATTTTTAATCTGTCTAAAAATCATCAAAATCAGAACAGTGCTTTGTTCACCCTAGCATCCATTTATATTTATACCTATTTTATTAGTTTGAAATGAAAAACTGTCGCTGAATTTGCATGTAACCATAATAAAGCAATTGTCATAACATAAAATGCACTGTTGATTTACTGCATGTCTGAGAGAAGAGTCAACAGCCCAACCCTGCTTTTTGCATAGCCACACGCTACTGAATTAACACAAACCATGATTTAAATTGTATATAATTACATGTGAATTTCAAGTAACTCAATTATTTAATTATTAGGCCTGTATGATTGTAGTATATGTTACAAGTATATACAGAAAGATGTTTAAATGTTCAGTTTCATGTGCTGAGTATATGAGATGTCGACCTTGTGCTATTGTTCTGATTCTGAAAAGAGCCTTCTGTACGTACACCCAGGAGAGAAAACCTATCCTGTGGTTTAGAATGAGTCAATGGAAAAGGATAAAGGACTTGGACAGCCTGAATCAAACAGATTAACTCCCTGGTAAAACTGACTCTGCAAGAAAAGCCTGTACACATGAGGCTGCACATTTACTCTGTGCACTATTTGACATGTGACATTCTGGGACAGCGGTTCTCAAACTGCGGTGTGCACTTCTTATGGTGACAGTCAAGGTCTTTTGCTTCGGTTTTTATTTGGAACTGTGCATTTTATTATTAATTATCTCTATCATGTTAATTATTAATTTGCTTATAATTGTAATAGATAAAGATCAGAAATAGTTGGATCAGATGAACTGTTTTAGACCTACTTTAATCTGTTTTTTAGTCTAAAATCTTAACCATATATGTTCACAGTTGGGCAACAATAGCTACTAAAGATTGTTGCACAGTGAGTCATGTCTGTCAGCTATGTGTGGCAGAACATGTGAATCCTATAGACTGAATATGGTGAGTAATAACTTTCTGTTTGAGTCATACATATTTGACTCTCTATGTGAATGAATAAATACATGTGATCAACAGATAGGGTCACAGTTCTTGTCACAGTCGAAGGCTTTGATATAAAAAAAAAAAAAACCCGTAACAGAAGAGAGGTTGATAATTTATGTAAATACAAAGCTTATAATGAACACAAAAGAGAGAGGATCCAGGATGTCAGCACAAGGCGGACACTTTAATTTGGCACTGGACCACGTTCTGTTGTATTAGCCCAGGGGTGGGCAAACTAAGGC
>JACN01083459.1:0-10830 GCA_000787155.1 Scartelaos histophorus | reverse complement strand
ACAAAAACAAAAACAAAAAAAACACTTGATAGTGAGTTATGGCGGCCACAAGAGGGAGCCAATGGGTCTAAATGACCCAGTAAAATAGCCAGTGGTGTGTTGACGGATTATATTCTGGTGGATCTAAATGACCCAGAGGGTAGTGTGAGGGTTTAGAGATTGTCTTGATTTGAATTCATTCGATCTGAAAATAATGTTATCTGCAGCAATGTGGCTAAAAATATTTTTCGAGCGCGGAGCACATGAGGGCTTTGGGGGAATTTGAATACCACTTGGTGGGGCTCTAATCATGCGGATCAGTCAGAAGTGGCTCAGAAACCGAGAATCTTGTAATTGAGGAAACACCCGTAGACTTATCCCGGTGAAACCTTTTTCTCACAGGGCAGGTTCATAATATTCGGTAATTTTTTTTCAGTTTGTCTATTTGTTTTATTATTGACAAGTGTTGAGGAAGAACCAAGTTAGCAAAGTCACACAAATAGATGTATTGTTCATAATTAAACAGAAAAAGGTTTTACAAAAAAGTTTCATGCTGAAGCAATCCTCTCCATTTGTCCAGACTACAGACTGGCACAGAGGGGACCCAGCGCCCCTTTTTGGCTGGGTTAAACCCACCACCCAGTGTTTGTGCATGGTGAGCGTTAGTAGTGTTAAATGTTAGTCATAACATAAACATGCACAAAAATTACAGCCACAAACCTTGAAAATTAAACAGATTATAATTTTATCATTCATACACACAACCTGGAAAATATGAAAATGTGTTATTTAAGAACTGCAAACCCACAACCAGCATAAAAAGGTTAATAATCACTCTCAAATTAAACTCACATTTCAGTTAAGCAGAACATTTGCAGACACACCAAACCTGATAAATCCAATGGTCACCTCTGAGAATTACATTTAAGCTTAGCAGCGCTTTCAAAACATTAGTAAACCCACAGTCTGAATACATTTTTTTCTTTCTTCCAATTGCATTAGGCAGATAGGACTTCTAGGCAGCACTAAGGTGCAACAGTCCCATCGCCACAGCACAAGAAAGTCCTGGGTTCCATTCCTGTAGTGGATGGGGCCTTCCTGTGTGCAGTTTCCACGCTCTGGGTTCGCTCTGTGTGTAACCCTAAAATACAATCCTTGCCCATCTTGAAGAATCCCGTCCATCTTGCCCCCCCTTAGCCTACAATGACATTACAATTTTTACTCCTAGTGCCAGTGATACTACTGAAACTATTCTACCGTACAGTCCTCATCCATCTTGTAGATCCCCGTCCATCTTCAAGCCTATTTACCTGACTTGTGACCCTCTTACCCTGCTTTACAAGGGAGTTGTGTTTGTGTGTGTCATGAGTTTAAGCAACTGAAGGAAACACCAAAATTAAATAAGACATTAAATGATTTGAAACAGTTAATCAATACAAGAATTGCATTTTACCTTGAACAGGACCAAAAGGTGAACGGGGGTGGTGGGGGAGCGTGTCTGACCCTATTTCTTACCTTATTTTAAATTCGAATACTATTTCCAATCCATAAAAATTACAATCAGGGAAAAAAGAAACGCAACACCTATAACAATTTCTAATTTTCCCCAAAGTAATTGTGGTGTGAGAAATATAATTTATCGGTTTGAACCACACATCCACCCCAGATCATTAGAGCAAATGATTTTATGATCAGTTCAATTTATTCATCAAAACAATAACAAAACAACGATGCATCTTAGTTAACAAAAATGACAAATTTCCCTTTCAAAGTTCAATAACTGACGTGATTGCGCTGTTCTTCCAGACACTGACCTGTGGTGTGTCCCAATGGTCTCAGCCGGTCGAAAAATGTCACGCAGATGTGACGGTCGGTTTGCATGGTCTTGTGCTGCAGACGTGGTCGACCAGATCTGAGACGGTCATTGCTGGAGCCAGTGGTGCAATAACCTCTATACTGTTGTACACCTAGTAGTGTTAACATTAAACGCCCTGGCAACCACCCATGTACTCCGTCCGGCTTGGAGTATGCCAATGGCCCGATCTCGCTCTGGTTCTGACAGTCATGGCATCGTGGAAAATGTGTTTTTTGTTTCCATTTTGGTGTCTTTTTATAGGGACTGGTTGTGAACAGTGGAGAAGTGGTCAAACTCATCTCTGAGTTTCACTCATTTGCTGCCCTAAGTTACAAATGCAAAGATGCACTTTTTGTTGCTCATCAAAATCACTGTACTGGAACCACACAAAACATTTTTCTTTGAATCAACATGGCACTGAATTAATAACAGCATATTTTGTGGACAATGGTCTGCATCATTTTTAATGAAATGGAAATTTAAAGTGGTGCATTTATTTTTTCCATGAGTATATATACAAAAAATAAAATAAATCTAACCCTACAATACAATCCTTGCCAGTCTTGAAGAACCTGTCCGTCTTGAAGCCCTCCTTAGCCTACAATACTAATACTGCTGGTGGGGCCAGTCCTACTTCTGAAACTACACTATCGTACAGGCCTCATCCATCTTAAAGACCCACATCCAGTTTGAAGCCCCCCCTTCACCTGACATGTGAACCTGTCTGACCCAACCTCTTACCCTGCCTCACAAGTGAGTTGTGTTTGTGCATGTTGTGAGTTTAAGCAACTGAAAGAAACAAAAAAAAATGTATTGGACATTAAATGATTTGTGATGATCTGTGTGCGGTTCACTGTAAACCCTGCTTCCTCTGTGTGTGTTTCCCTGTAAATCTCACCTCTTCTGTATGTGGTTCACTATTAACCCCGCCTCCTGTGTATGTGATTCACTGTAAACCCCGCCTCCTCTATGTGTGATGCGTGATGTCTTGTAAGCCTGAGTATGTGATCCACTGTAAACCCCGCCTTCTCCGTGTGTGATTCACTGTAAACCCCGCCTTCTCCGTGTGTGATTCACTGTAAACCCCGCCTTCTCCGTGTGTGATTCACTGTAAACCCCGCCTTCTCCGTGTGTGATTCACTGTAAACCCCGCCTTCTCCGTGTGTGATTCACTGTAAACCCCGCCTTCTCCGTGTGTGATTCACTGTAAACCCCGCCTTCTCCGTGTGTGATTCACTGTAAACCCCGCCTTCTCCGTGTGTGATTCACTGTAAACCCCGCCTTCTCCGTGTGTGATTCACTGTAAACCCCGGCTTCACTGTGTGATTCAAAATAAACCCCGCCTCCTCTGTGTGTGATACGTGATGCCCTACAAACCCTGCCTCCTCTGTGTGTGATGCCCTGTAAGTCCCACCTCCTCTGTATGCGATTCACTATAAACAACGCTTCCTCTGTATGTGATTCACTGTAAACCCCGCCTCTTCTGTGTGTGATGAATGATGCCCTGTAAACCCCCCCTCCTCTGTGTGATGAGTGATGCCCTGTATACCCTGCCTCCTCTGTGTGATTCACCATAAACCCCCCCTCCTCTGTGTGTGATTCACTCTAAACCCTGCTTCCTCTGTGTGTTTCCCTGTAAATCCCACCTCTTCTGTATGTGATTCACTATTAACCTCGCTTCCTCTGTATTTCATTCATTTGATACAAACAAAATACTGATCCCATGTCTTCATTGGATTGTATCAAGATCTTAGTGGTTTTGAAAAGTGATTCATGTTCTAAAATACACATTTTAAAAATAATTACATTGTATCTCAGAGGAAGAACTGAAAAGTCCAAAGAAAGCCTGCCTTTGAGTCCAAAGATTTAAAGTTTGTACACAACAAGTATTTGTGTACTTAACTATTTAAAATTTGTACACAAGTATTTAAAATTTGTACACATTACATCATCAGAAAGGGTCACATGACATTTTCAATACAAAATGCATTTGATTAAACATGTGATAGAAGTAAAATATGTGAGTCTTGAATGGGAGTAGCCGGGTTGGGAATAGAGTCTGAAGGAATTTATCAATGGGCCCCACATGGATTCCAACACAGAAAAGTCAGTCTGGGTAAAATGACTTCAAGATTATCTGACAGTATGTCAAATTTTCTTACCTCATTGGTGAATAGGTTGGCTTGGAGTTCAGACTACACTCTTGATAACGGTGCATCATGACTTCTTTGATTCACTTAAACTAAGATTCAAAATTTAAGAAGAATTTAAACAAATCTAGACATTTTGAGACCTGAGACTGTACTTTAGTGTTCAATGGTTCAAAGTGACAACAAAAGTGACAGAAATGGACTCGAGTCAAATCAGAATCACCAATTTAATGAGACTTGACTCGGGAAAAACACCAGAGACTTTGGACTTGACTTGGATTTTAAAACATTTACTTGGAAAGACTTGATGCTCAAAATGGTATGGAAAAGTACAGAAACATTATTTAAGTCAGTATTGTGCATTTCCCGCTCTCTCACTCTCTCAGCGCAATGGCACAGCTACGGCATCCAAGCAAATCACAGCACAATCAAAGCCGTAAAACTGTCTAGCAGGATGAAAAAGTATATTCTATAGAAAATATTGTAAGTATTAAAAATACCTCAGCTATATAAAAGAGGCTGTAAGGAAAATAGTACAAAGGCGATATGGTGATTGACAGGGCATATGGTTATAAGGGTGAATTGTTGCACATCTGTATGGAGTATGGAATGACTATAGTTCTGTATCTCCCTCTTGTTTGAGCGGAGCTGTAGGAGCCTGTTGTAGAATGAGCTCCTCTGTCCTTCTATATCTTGGTGCAGTCCACTGTCCTCCTGTCCCTCATCGTAACAATGGTTGTATAGAATATTCACTTACATGCTCCTGATCAAAAAAATCAATGAGACCTATGCCTAAGTTATTATAGTTTTACATCGAGACTCATTCACTTTTACCAATTTTAAAGGTGCACTACTGGCTGCCACTAATTAATTAATATACTAAATACAGTGATCAGATTAATGGGAGTAAAACCCACAATGCAATGTGGAGAATATTGATGAAACAATAAACTTTTCACAGTAAACAAATAATGGCTGAAACTCTTGGTTTCTTTACACCATTCATGTAAAATGCCTCTTTCAAAATACAAAGGAATCTCATGAGACAAACATTTCCCTGAAGACTTATTGATAAAATGCCATTAGCAGCTTGTTTGTATTCAGTCTAAATACCTTGCTCTCATTATGATGATGTAAAAGGGGAACTGTGGATGCAGTCAATATAGACAGAGAAATTAATTTATTTACGGATGGAAGTGAAAAGGCAAACTACGTCACAGCTTTTCTGAAATGTACAAGAAGTACAAGCAGTCTGGTTATGGCCTTTTTTATTTTAGCTTCTAGTAATAAGTAAACAAGGAAGGGAGAACTTTCAATAACTTAATCTGAATCATTGTATTGCTTTAAAAACAAAAACTTAATAATTTTATTTATTTATATTGATTCACAAGGCTTTTTTTAATTTGAAAACTTTTCCAAAAAAATTTGGAAAATTTTACAAAGCAAATATGAAAAGCAGGTTTAGAGCACATATTATTTAATTGTCCATTATTTGTTTAACATGACTAGGCCATTGGTACTGTGCAGAGTGTGACAACAGAAGCCAGACTGATTTCTGGGGGCTCAGCACACTGGGATATTGCTGCAGACAACAGCCAGAGACAGGTGCAAAAGTCTGGGTGTGAAATCTGTGGTTGATCTGCTCCCATAGCTGGGGCATTGCCTTTTTGTTCTCCAAGGTTGGCAGAACGCTCTGGGTACTGCATGGTGTGGACACCTACACAAAAGTATGACGAGCTGATCTGACGCATCTTCCCACAGTGCAGGTTGTGAGGCAGCACATAGCCAGGAGTGTAGCATCAAATTCTGAGCCCTAAGTACAAATCATCTTAGTGGGCCCGCACATTGTCTAAGATAAAATGCACATTACAGACACTGAGTCCTGGGTAAACAGTACCCTTTACGCCCTTATAGCATATTATTGTGGTGACTTTTTAAAACTTTAACAGACACTTTAGTCTGAGGAGTATGAATTTCCAAGAGTGAAAGTCTAGCTCTAGCATCATCTCATGTGTAGTCCAAAAAGGTCAAACGTTGTCCAGCATCCTCTCCATCTGCAACACACCAAGACATGACAAAGATGTTAGTATACTTAGTACCTAATCACACACAAATACATGGAACAAAAATAATAAAAATACTTGTATTGACCTATAGATTAATGATTTAAAAAATTGCAAGATACATCCAGGTGTCCATGAATCACTATAGTAACATTCATTTGGTCTTCAGCCACGAGCAATGAGTTGAAGACCAGTTGAAGATGTGACGTTTTTATGCTGCTAGCGGCAAGCCTTTTGCAGAACTGTTACTGTTTTTGGTGATGATGTGTCACCTGTTAGCTATTATCATTCCTCTGAAAGTAAAAACTGTTGATATATGATAGTTCAGCACAAAGACCAGTAAAACACCTGGCTTGTAACAACCATGTAAAATGAATGCAAATGCCTTTTTAAAAAAAAAAAAATTATTATTTTAAATAAAGGCCGAGAGTGTTGTAAGTGTAATATTTTAAAGCCATCTGTCCCAATAAAATCTATATGAGATCTATATCAGATAAATTATAAAATAATCTTGCATCTAACACAGAAGACAAATTCACACACAAATACATGCAAACTGGCATTACTGTATAAAAAAAAGTCTTTTAGACAAGCCTTTTTAAACAGCTGCACTGCAATAGAAACAGAATGAAGAAAATAGTTAATGAATGTTGGTGAGTGTACTCTTTAACAGATACTCACAATGCAGCAGTTAAAAAGAGTTTTGGAGTTCTGCTCAGTCCCAGATATTGATTATTTAATACTGTACTTTAATTATATTTTATATTCTTTTATGTGGCCTCTGATATTCCTGCTTTTGCCTCTACTGTTTCAATCCTTCCCAGTCTATCCCGCTAGTAAGGAAAGTGTTTTTGAAGATTCTGAAAGTCAAATAGGTGCATTTCATAAGTATTTGGTGTAAAGGTTTGAGAGTTGAGTCAGTTATAGGTGTTAAATCAAAGTATTATTTTTGAACAGGGCAAATTTGTAGTAAATCTCATGTGGTGTGACAAGAGATATCACAACACAGGACATGTTGAAATATCTATAAAATAAATTAGTTCCACACAAAATGATTTAATTCTGTCAAAAAGCCTGCCTTATGAGACTTCCGGACAGTTCCACTAGCGACAGAATGACAGCATGATTTCCTCCCAATGTTTTTTTTAAGTCTTTTTCAGTTAACCCTGTGGATGAACATGACAGTTTTAACAAGAAGAAGGAACAGTTTGTAAAAAAAAATTGTATTGTATTGGCTTTTCTCAGTGCCATCAGACTGGAGAAATGCCATGGTGATCAAGGCTACACTAGCTAACATTACATCGAGAAGGCATACTCTTCAGACTCTCCTGAATGAGCTCCACGATTTCAGAAGAGATAACAAGCAATAATGAGCAATACTTAGACATTAAAAGCAAACTGAAAAGAGATGAAAAATTGGATGATACAGATACACTAATCAAGAGCTAGTCTCAAAGCCTAGCTGATGGATCAAGAGGGCCGAAGAACATGTGATGTGATGAAGAGAAAAAGGTGGGAGGGATGTTTCACATTTCATCAAAACATATTGGGCTTAATCAGCAGTCAGTCAGCGTTGAGTGCACATGTGTCACAGCACTGCATTTACCATCATGCCTTTGGGATTTGTAGTCCATGAAGTCAGGTGAAAACAGTTGCAATTGCCTTTTTTTCGCCTTCATTCGCAGTGTCATGGGGCAGTTTGCCTGCAACTGCCATCAGCCGTCTTCACTGTCTTGTTCATCTTAAAACACACCTACATCTGACACAGGGGAGATAATAGTATGGGATACATTAAAAGCTGTAATTTGAGGGTAATTATATCTTAAGATAATTTGACCACTTTAGGCTGCGATTTACTTCTCCCAGAATTAAGGTGTGACTTTGTTTCTTGTATAAGATTTTGAAACCCTGTGTGTGTGTGTGTGTGTGTGTGTGTGTGTGTGTGTGTGTGTGTGTGTGTGTGTGTGTGTGTGTGTGCACGCGCGCGCGTGTGTGTGTGCGGTGTTAGTGTGACTCTAAATTGCTTTGTCACATCATAAAAGCAAAGCATCACCAGCATTGCACCAACAAATAAAACAGAGCATCAGGGGCAGACAGCGTGACAGACACAGAGGCACAAGACACAAAATCAGGAAATAGCAAAAAAAGAAAAAGAAAAGACTTTAATACTCAACTATTGTAAAGCTGTAGTGTAAATACATATATTATCATCTATATTATCTGTAGAATTTGTCCTCCTCAAATAATGACATCCACAAAAAAAACACTATTGATCCAGTGTGAAGCATATGAAGTATGCACCACATTTCACAAATAATAATAACACAGTTTTGCTTTAGCCTTTTGCCATCTGAACTAGAAGTAGTTTGAGCACTAGAAGTAGTTTGGGGACTTAACACTCGTTTTACTTGACGTAAGGTGCTCTGACAGCGTGGTAGCTTGTGGTACGCAGCCATATCCCACTGCAGTCACTGCTTTACACTTTGAGATTTAAAATCTCAGATTCTCCTTGTGTCTGGTGTATGCTCTCAAGTTTAGAAATCATTTAAGACTGAAAAATTCTATATTGTGTGGCAGGCTTTATACAAAAACCCAATTGAGGGGGTTTGAAATGCAACATAAAAACAAACAGTTCCCAAAACCTTTAGAGAAGATAATAAAAACCATGTTTAAAATCACAATTAATTAAATGTATTCACTGAAAGCTGATAAAAGTTTGTCTTTGTAGACAGAAATACCATGAAGCCGCAAACAATCTTGCAAAAAGATTGCAAAAAGAGAGCAGAAAATACAGTACCGTATTTTTCGGACTATAAGGCGCTTCCAAAATCATTACATTTTCTCAAAAATCAACAGAGCGCCTTTTAATCCAGTGCGCCTTATGTATGACCTTTGGTTGTGTTTACTAACCTTGAACCGATTTTATGTTGTACACATTATGGCTAATAACGTATTACTCCGCGAGTCAGGAGGAGTAATATGTTGGCGACAAGATACATGCACGCTTTGCGTTAAGGCATGCACACGAGTTATAACTGTGCGTTAAGGGTAGTTCCCTGACTAATTAGAATCCACAGTATCCTTGTTTTTGTTGATCTCGTTGCTACACACACGTACACACAGGCTGTAGCTCACCGTAGTAGCTCCGGGAATACTAGACACCATTTTATTATATTTTAATATTGGACTCAGATACAAAGAAATCCTTGATGCACTTGCATCCCAACATGGCTTTGGGATGCAAGTCTGAGACACCTCAAGAGAGTCCTGAGAGAGAATGGGCTTTGCCGTCGTAGTTTTTCTGACATAGGAACAATAGATTTCATCATCAGCCAACTTAATACCCCAGGTCGCCTCCACGGATAGCGCTGGATGCACGCAAAATACCTGGAACACATCCATGACGGATGTGCTCCTTCCTTCTGCATGATTCACGCAAGTTTGTATTGCGCATGTCATTCCCAGTTTGAAAGTGAGGGAATGTGTTCTAACGTGCTCCCACGCTTTGGATATAAATCGCATTTTAAGACGTTCTCTCACTTTTAATAACTCGTGCGCACGCCTTAATGCAAAGCGTGCGCACTAAAACTGGTTATAACTTGTTCGCTTATTGCGCCTTATAATCCGATGCGCCTTATGTGTGGACAATGACAGCAATTGACGTATTATTTGATACTGCGCCTTATAATCCGGTGCGCTTTATAGCCCGACAAATACGGTACATATAAAATGTAATATCCAAATTCTGATGCTACTAGAACAACCAGTTAATCTGATCGAATCCAGAAAGGACAGGAACCAGGCAAAAGAGAAGAAAAAAGAAAAACCTACATCCTAACTTGAGACAGTACAACCACAGCCTCTCATTTTTTCGTGTAAATCCCCATATTTGTTTTTGTTGTGAATGGATTTAAACAACAAATTCACACTTTCCTTGGATCTCTTAATTTAACTTCGCTACATACAATATGATTTTGATAGCTAAGGTAACTGGAAGAGAATTTCCCATCTGGAACCGAGGTTCAGATGGCTTTCCTCCAGATTGACACAAAGTGTTTTGAAATGAACAGTGTTTTACAGAGACCATCTCATAATGACATTAGACCCTTACTGCATATTCTACATGATATCCAACAGAGCAAATTATCTCTTGGTAAGTCCAGACACAGAAAAGGTATTTGACCCAATCCTTTTTTGAATCTCAAAGCAAGCCCTTATTAGTATGTGCTCCTCAAAATTTCAGTTATGCTTAGATGGCTATGTCAAAGATATTAAAAGTCAATGGATTAATAAAAGCTGGAAGTGGGAATGACAGCCCTCACCACCATGCACACATTCCTCCCATGCACCCACCAGGAATTTGCACCTGCTTCTGACTCGCAACCATCTCTTAATTGCAACCACCCAACCCAATCTATATTACGACAATGCTATAGCCGCATGTGGTCATTCGGACTTTGATTTTGCACTGTTGGTTAAAATATTAGCTCTGATGCATTTGGCAATGAGCAAGTATAAAAAACAGGAAATATAGTCACTTTTTGACGTTGTGTTACACCAAAACCTTAATGAATAGACAAACTGAGTGTGACATATGGAGTCTGAGCTAATTTGGATTAAAAACCAAGGAGAAGATAGGTTTTATATAAATGGATGTCAAAGTGACAGCAGAAATGCCATCCAATATGGCCAACTTCCTGTTTGATAGTGAGTATTGCTCCACTTGTGTTTTAGGGTTGTCCTCTTGTGGCCTATCACTTAAAAAACACACAAAAAAAAAAGA
>JACN01052894.1:0-14386 GCA_000787155.1 Scartelaos histophorus | reverse complement strand
TCGCAAGTTGAGTTTTTTACAGTGCACAAACCACTGGAACTGACTATCTCTACTGAACAGAGGATAAACTTATATGACATCACAAGTTGGATTAGAGCATTTTCTTTTCAAATCATTGAAGATGTAACCTGATTAATGATAAAGTCTTACTCAAACATGTGTGAATGAAACAAAACCCCACTCCTGCTTTGACGAGGTAACAAGATTCTAACATGGCTAAAAGCTCATTAGAGTCCTTTTTGTATAATATAGGTGAATAAAGAATTTAATAGTAGATACTGTTAAGTGATTCTCTGGTAATTTGTGTCCAACACAGCTGCAATGCACAGCTGTTTAGTTTTAATATTCTGTTTTGTACATTGCGGTCAGAGCTTGTACTGGTTGTAAAGTGGTTTCATAATTATTTAGGCCTATTTTTGTGCCAGATATAGTCTAGTGGTACTTGGGAATCCAAAGCTTTTATAAACTCTGATATAACCTGGCCCAAGCACATGTCCCTCTCTGCGAATCAGCGAATCAATAATAAAGTGAATAAATTCATTGAATATTTTGAGATTATGTGTTATCATCTGTTCAGTATTAAAGCAGGTTGATGGATATATTTTTGTGATGTTAGGACCAAAACATGAGTCCGTTATCCCTGCTGGACAAATACTCTTGTTGTTCTATTTCTTATTTTGTTCTTGAAATGTAAGGTAAATTATTGATACAAAGGTCAACACAAACTCATATCTCTTATTCTCCGTCCAAACACTGAAAACACAAACTTTCAAGCAGAGAGGCTACAAATGTTGATGTTTCTTTTATCTTCCAGGGTCCCCGCGGTCCACCTGGGCAGATTGGCAGTAAGGTAAAAATGATTGGCTACGCTCAAAGTACGCACTTGTTTTAGATGTATTTTGATGGGAGCGTGACCCCTGTGTCCTCTGATCGCAGGGGGACCGTGGACAGCCCGGAGAGCCCGGTACAGAGGGGGACAGGGTGAGTCACGGATGGGACTATAGGCAATCACAAGATGCTGATCGGATTTGGAAAATGCTTTTGCTTTTCAAATGGCATCACGGCATTTTATATCACACGAGGATTGATAAAAGAGCTATTTTAATATGCTGATTTTGTTGTGTTTTTGAAGGTTTAAAGAACACTAATGGACACTAATATATATGATCAGGCGAAAAATAAAAAATATTCTAGCTTTCATTATAATAGTACTCCCTAATGCAACATAGCAGTCTGCTCATTATATCCATGACATTGCTCATTATATCCATTATATCCATTAGAATGATGAAAAATGAGGACTGTTGGCATAGTGATTAAGAATTTAAAACTGAAAATCATATCTTTTGAGTGGCAAAAATGTTCTAAAAATGTCACAAGATAAAACTCATGAATAATCTGAAAACATCAGTTTCTTCTGACAGCATTTGTAATTTGAGAATTCAAACTGAAGTACTCATATTTATATTGCGTTTCACCAGTCGAGTATATTATAAAAGCAACAGTTTGTGGCAAAATTAGGCTATCTATATATAATCTATATGTAAAACATTTTATGTATCCCAAACCTGGACGTTAAAAGCCATAAATGTTTTGTCGCAATATTATGCATGGGGAAGAGAGCATTGACGGTCTAATTTTCTGTTTGAAAAAGCTGTTTTAAAGGCATTTCAGGTTATTTTACTATTTGAATTACCTTTGAAATAACCCATGTAATAGTGCTATTTTAAATACATTTTGATTACATGTTCAGCTCTGTGCTGGACCACAACTTCAGGGAACATCCTGTATATAGTTTCAGGGTCGGACAGCAGATTCAGTGAGCTATAAGAGATATCTTTAAATGGTCATGTAAGAATCTTGAGCAATACTCAACCTGTCCATTTGTTCTCCTGACCCCAGAAAAGAACCAAGACAGAATGAAGTGAGTGGATTTGTATAGTCTTATTGTCCCATATGTTGCACAAATAATTTAAGTAACCAGAGAGTTGTAACCAAAGGCAGAAGACTCAGCAGCAGATAGATATATAGATAGATAGATAGATAGATAGATACCAAATGCCCATGTAAAATTCTGATAATGTTCTTACATAATACTGATATTTCATCTAGTGACTTTCATAGTTTAAGATGTTTGGTTTGTTTATTGCTGTAGGTGCTGCGTAGTGTCTAGAGAGAGAGAATTGCATCTGGGACGGCATCTGTCTTAAATATGAGGGGTGTCAATCATGATATAGCACTATTCTAGCAAAATAACAGTCTCCAGCTCCCTGATTTACTTTTTAAAAACACTGCCTCTCCAAATGACATTATATATTGCTAAGACATACCCAATTATAGCTAATAAATATAGCTAGAAAGCCATCAAATATTGCTGGTAAGTAACATCAATCATTTTTAATCAAACGTTAGCCTTCTCTCTTGCAGTATTTTAAGTGAATTATGTACTTTTTGGAGGGGGTGAGGTATATGTGGAGATGTTATTGCTTTGCCTGAAATGTCCCACCTTAGGGCTATATCTATCTTCTCTATCTCCATGGAGACCAGCAGAATCCTCCGTCACAAACATTACACGATGCACCTTGAAATGATGTCGGCATTACTTCAGTCTGAAACATTTACTCACAATACAAGTGACATAATATAATAAAATAGTGAAATATAAACTATTACAATATACATATAAAAACACAACATTGACACTTTAGACTTTATACAACCGCAAAACATGGCACATTCGTCTTTCAAATCAAAATGGTTAAAATTAAAGAGGAAGGATTCATGCATTATAAGATATTAAACCACTTCCTTGGCTTTTTCAGGGTGAACGAGGACCAGCTGGAGAGACTGGTGAGAGAGTGAGTACAGCCATCTTGCGCATACACAGTGGAATATGCACGTGCAGAAATATATTGCTTTTCCTATGGCTTTTGTGGACATGTTTTAACAATGCTGCAATTCTAGGGCCCCCCGGGGAAACCAGGACCAGCCGGAGCTCAGGGGTTAAGAGTGAGTGAATAATATAAATTGAATAATACATTTCCCACTGTTGTATTCGATTCAGAACCTCATATGACTTATAACGGAGACTACCTGTTTTTCACCAGGGCTTACCAGGACCCAGCGGACCAGCCGGGGAAAAGGTGAGATGCGTTAAAGGACTTGTACCTGACTTATGAGGATGGAACAAGATATTGTGAGATAAAATTGCCATTAGATAGTGCATACGTGTGGAAAATGATCATGTATCATTGTATTTCCCATGTGTTTACATTGGACTTTCACCATATAGAATTATAAAGTAGTAATTCATGTTCCTCATTCATGGTTCAGTTGGTTCAACATTGGTTACGAGCCCTTTAAAGGTTCTGGATTGCACAAAATTGATTCTTGTGAGCTTTAAACCATGTTATATACATGTTATACACAACTCAAACACAACTCCAGGTATGTTTTTTGGTGAGGAAACATTAAAAATCAGAAAATACCATAATATGAGCCCTTTAATTCACTCTACATGTGCTTCATATTGTAACCATTGAGTATTTTTGTGTGTTCTTTTGCTTTTAGGGACTTGATGGTACACCAGGGGAGCCAGGCCGAGGAGTGAGTTAATCCAAGAAGAAAAGAATATTTACAATGTCTCACCTGTGGTTTTAATTGTTACAGTGACTCGGAGTTTACTGACTGTGTGTATTTGTGATCGCCTATTTTTGTTTTATTTCAAATTTGCAGACTCCAGGTTTGCCAGGAAAGAAAGGGGAACAGGTAAGCTTTAGAAATAAGATGAAAATGTACTTAATAATGCAAATAGTAATAGTTTATTTTTGGTGCATGCTTAGTCACTTTGGTAGTTGGAAATAGGACCAATTTAAAGTCTTTTGTCGTGGAAATAGTATTAAAGCAGACCTATTATGCAAACTTGATTTTTCAAAGCTTTTAACCATAGTTGTTTCCCCTCAACATTTATTCACCCGAAGTTTTATTTGGAGTGATTCGTGCATGTTTGAGTAATCTTTAATCGCTTATTTTCAAGGCAACAGTTTTCACTGGCATACTGTACGGACATTGCTTTGTACTCGCTTCATTCTCCAATTTTATTTTCATAATCGTCAATATAGGCAGCATTGCTTTTTTTTTTGGTACAAATTTTTACAAATGCGCTACTCACTAGCAAGATCTGGAGGTGCCGACATTTACACAGCTCTTTTGTGATGTCGGCTCCCATTGGGCATCACTGTTTTCTAATCCAGAAGTCAGCAAACTTGTTTCTTTTATTAAGTCGTTTTAGGCACAAGCACAATAGGTCTATAACTATATGGTGTATTTTTCTTTTAATATTATAATTTCTCAACAAATGTTTTATTTTATCACAGGGCATCCGGGGGCAGCCTGGTCTGGATGGTACGAAGGGAGAACAAGGAGAACCTGGACAGAAAGTGTGTCTTGCTACTTTATAAATACAGTTTTATGAATACATGTTAATTGCATTTTAAAACTACAAAATGGCTGCCTCTTTTAGGGTGAGCCTGGATCAGGAGGAGCTGGTGGTGGAGGAATTAGAGGAGAACCAGGAGCACGAGTAAGTTCAATAGACACTGGACCCCAGAAAAATAATCTAATAATAATTAAACAGGTATGCTAGCAGATGCAACAGGGTTAATTGACATTAATGCTTGGGAAGGGGTGAGTACCTTCAGCAGCCTTGCTCCTGATTGGCCTCCTGCTTGAATCGTCAAATATAAAACATGGCTTCAAAATGGCTACTATTACTATCGCTTTCTTTTGGCTGAAACCGAACACTATGAATGATGTCACACTCACTTCTCACACAGCTCACTTCTGCATATGTAGAGATCTTAGTAACATATGGGACTCACCTCTTAAAACGAGCTTCTAACAACAGTAACCTGAAGGTGTTATTCAATATTTATTACCTTGTACACTTCCAATCTAGTTCTTGTTTATTTCTCATAATAAAGGCCCAATTTCAATTATTTAAATAGAGTATTTTTTGTATTCCTTGTGCAAAATAAGAGGGAAAATATTTATTTTATGAGGAATGTGCAATTTTATCCTCCTTCAACATTATACCTGTATTTTAAAATATGTTCCAGTTTCTAAATGTATTTATTTTATTTTATTGATTTATTAGGTCAGTGTACAATTACATTAAGCACAGTGGCAGAGATGTTTGTACCAGATTGTAGCTCATAGCTCATTTCCATCTGTAGTTCTGAGAAGGGGAGACAACACAAACACAAAAACAACTACAATACACAATATACAATACAATAAATATTTACAAGTTAAAAGTGCAATGTATAATGTAATGTAATGTAATGTAATGTAATGTAATGTAATGTAATGTTGTAACACTGTTAGTTTGGTAATCTGGGGCCATCAGGTGATACTCACAGGTGTAACATCTGATGGCAAAATACCCGTCAAAGTTAAAAGTGCAATGTGTAATGTAATATGATATTATAACACTATTTGTCTGGTAATGTAGGGACCATCAGGTGATACCCACAAGGGGAACAACTGATGGTAAAATACCCGTCTGGTATTGTTAGTGTGAGCATTTTTGGTGCTCCAAAATCCAATTTTTAATGGCCCGTGAAAAGCTGTAAAAATCAGTCATGTTCTTTAGATTGTCTTGAAGCCCATTCCATTCCTTGATGGTTTATAGGAAAAGGCAGATTGAGAGAAGGCAGACTTTCTTTTACTTTCTTTTAGGAACATTGCAGTCGCCTCTAGACACAGACCTTAACCCACTACTTGTGAGCTGAGAGCGAGGCTGGATGTAGGTGTAAGACGAGGTGGGGCAATGTAAAATTTTATGGACCAGACAAATATCAGAGTACCTCATCAAGTTGTCAAAACTTAGTATTTTATAATTAAATAATTATTTCATTAATTTATTGTATATTGCCTCTTAGATTCTCTCTTAACAACACACTTTTAATGACACCTTGGAATCTGAAGGACAATGTGTGATGTTGGTTTAAGTCAGTTAAGTTACTGTGTTAGTGCTGTGTGTCGGAGGTAGTGGTGGTTGGAGGGGCCGATGTTGCAGATTGGCAGCTTCACTTCCGTCAGTCTGCCTCAGGGCAGCTGTGACCAGTGTGGAGTGAATGAATAATGCTTTGTAAAGTGTCTCTGAGTGTCCCAAAAAGAGCTATATAAAACTGATGCATTGTGATGATTATTAAATGTTTTGTTATTTATCAGTTCATATATAGAAATAAACTAGACTTTTTATGATTTTTGCCCTGTCATCTCACTCTTAAAAACACTAGGCTCTCAGCAGCAGAGTCATCCAGCTGACAGTAGCAACACAATCTTTTATTCATGCGACATTTTCTTGTGCCACCTGTCTGCAAAATCCTGTCCAAACGTAAGAACCTGCTCCGCACATACATTAAACATGACTGTGTTTTTAGGGACCTCCTGGATTGAGTGGAAAACCAGGAGAAAAGGTAAGCACATCTTTATACATATATGGGCTTTGGTTTTCTAAATAACCAAGAATAGACCTCTCACGTAAATATCACTGGAGTTCATTATTGACAATTTGAAATGACTGGATCTTAATACAGTTACTATTCAATTAATAGCACATCCCTAATATCCTGGCTAATGCATTTTGAATTGAGTGCTACTCGTTATCAATCTGGAGAGACTCTCGCTGAAATTGATTGTGACGTACAAAACAAATACTTCTAGCTGATTGGTCAAAACAGTGGAACAAGCAGGAAAATTAAACTTTTTGTAGTGGGAGAAAAGCACAAACTTAATGTGAATTCACAAATATCATGAGAACTGATCTTGCTGTCCAAGTGTGTTACATCCCAAAGAAAAATATAAAAAGTTTGTTAACACTTTTGTGATGATTTATTTTCAGGGTGAACCAGGTGAAGCCGGAGAAAAGGGGGATGGTGGCAAACCTGGAATCCCCGGAAAACCAGGACTTCCAGGAAAACCAGTGAGCCAAATGCTGGGATCTTTCTTTTAAACATATGCTGAACCTATAACACAATGATTTCTATAGACTCTCTCCCTCTTTCTCAACATGCTTCTCATTCTAGAGGCCAGTAAAAGGTAAAATAGGGTCTTCTGTCTTCTGCCTTTGCTCTGCTTGTATTCTTGTCTTTGCTGCTGGTTTGATGTAGTAATGTTGACATTTCATACACCTCTATGATTGTCTCCATTGGACCGAATAAATCATTTATATTGTGTGTGTTTCAGGCAGAAAAAGGAGAAAAAGGCGATGAAGGCATCCCTGTTAGTATAGCTCGCTTTCTTATATTGTTTCTCAATGTGGCTGATTGGATTTTTGTTGAAACACTGTTTGCTGAAAAATACATACAATAATGAATCTGACTTGATTTTTCTGGGACAGGGGGAGTCTGGGCTGCCAGGGAAAAACGGAGAGAGAGGACTTAGGGTAAGTGCATTGTAGACATTTCTGTCTGTTTCTGTTACTAGTTCAGAGGGAAACAAAACAAAACATTACAAATATTAAATGTATTTTTTATTTTTTTTTTAACATATTTTTGTTCTAAGTTTATAAATCAAAAGATCATCTCCATCACTGTAGACTTAGCACACACCCTGCATCAACACTCTTGAAAGAAAACAAATTTGATCAGCCTACATCAAAATTAAGCATGTCCCTCACATCTAAAATGTGTAGACATAGCCTAGGAAATTAAACTTATTTAAAAAAAATCATTTAAAAAACAATACCGTAATTTTATATTTTCTGCATAACCATGGGGGTACCCGTGTCACAATTTGAGAAGCATTGAGTTACATAATTTACCTACTACCTTGTTGTTGTTAGAAAGTAACAACAAGTAACTGTAAGTAACTCAGCCCTACACTTGACCATAGCTCCACAAGTACAAGTACAAGTACACTGGCACAACGAAATAAAGGGTTGATCCAAACACGTGAAGAAGACATCAGATAATGCTCTATAAAGAGGACAAATGTATATATAGCAAATATGAAATGACATTTTAAAACATTCATCACTTCACTTACTTCTGTACTGTTGCTCATCAGGGTCTGGCCGGACAGCCAGGACGTCCAGGAGAGAAGGGCGACGCTGGGGAGCCGGGGGAGCAGGGTCGAAATGTAATACACTTTCATTTTTCATCTCCCAGACAGAATTTCAATATTGTAGTGCACTTTTTCACTGAAGCGGCTGAGCATCTTATTGATCTGTGTTCGATCTCAGGGCAGTCCTGGACCCGCGGGGCCCAGAGGAGAGAAGGGAGAGCAGGTCAGTGCTTCTGCAATGTTCCCCTCTGTAGATATGGTGGTCTTAAATGATTTACACTATTTATGTTTTATCCTTCAAGGGACCTATAGGACCTGCTGGACCGCCAGGAAAAGTGGTATGTTTCAATTTGTTGCACCGGTGAAGTTATAAAAGAGAGCTGTATACCTTAGTGGATAGAAAAATGTGATTGATTCTTTCATTGTTGGTGAATGAGAAAACAAACAATGAAATCACAAAAGAAGAATAGTCAAACAGGGGTGCAATGGCTTAAACATTCACTCATCAACTGAAGGACGAGGGGTTCAAACCTACTCGATCATGGTTTGTTGTTGTGTCCCTGTGCAAGACAGTTCATCCACACTGTCTGTTGTGTCTATACCACAATAACAAAGGCAAAGATTTTCAAGTGGTTATCTGGACAGTGTTTTTTAAGCTCCTTCCATTGGGGCAGTATACAACGAGCTTTGCAGATCAGTACTTCCAGTCAACTATTAAATCACTATGCCACTGGTTTGCTGTGCCTACCCCATAACTGCAAAAAAAATATGTACAATATTATGAAATATAAAATACAGTAATAAAATTAAATATTGCAAAATAGATAAAGTTAATTTTAAAGACAAGATTAGTTTTTCCCAGTTCCAGGTCTATATTTCATAGTCATATTTTTAATGGTAAAAAATGTTTTGTGTTGTTTTTGTAACAGGCTGATATCCAGGGCACTCTAAAAGGAGAGAGAGGAGAGAAGGTATTGTTGCTTCTCATACTCCAATAGATATCCAATTATAATTTTCCATATTGAATCTAAATATGTGTATATGAGTATTACAATAGAAAATCATATTTATTTGCCCTAAAATGTTTTTGTTTCTATTTATTAGGGTGATGCAGGAGACCCAGGGGAGCACGGAGGGAAAGGCCAAAAAGGAGAGACTGGAGCCCCAGGTCCTGCTGGTCTGAGAGTGAGTGAAGTTTAATTATAAAGTACATTCAACCATAAAATCGTTAATACAGGTCAAATATTATACTGATATATTTTTTAAATATATATAAAATTCATTTTTAACTGTGTGAATCTTTCTGAATAAAGGGACCTGAGGGACAGCGGGGGCTTCCTGGAACAAGAGTGAGTCTGCTCAGTAACTTTCACTTCTATAATTTCTCCAAGTTTAAGATTTTTAACTGCATCATTTGCATTTGTGATATTTCTAGGGCGATGCAGGAGAAAGAGGATCCCAAGGAGATAAGGTTTGGAATAAAGTCACACAAGAAATACTTTTTAAAATAAGTACATTTTTAAACACTGGTGGAGACAGTATAGTGTCTTTAATGAGTGTATGTTTATTCTTGTTGACCAGGGAGACAGGGGTGCTTCTGGGTTGGATGGTCGGCCAGGTCTGGATGGTAAACCAGGAGCTCCAGGACCTCCAGGACTGAGGGTAAGGCCAGGATAACAAGGCCTGAGCTGACATTTCCCTTGGTACAGCACAGACATGCAATTTCTTAACCTATTTTGACAAACCATATCTGAACTGTGAATCATATTGTTTGAATAACGACAGAGGTACGTCTTCAGGAGGTAGGTTCTTGAGATCTGAGTGTGTTTAGAGTGGGGAAAATCTGTATAAAATGTTTTAATTTACATTTCTGTTTGCTTCACCAGTACTTTTTTTGTTTTTCAGGGAGATCCGGGGAAACAAGGAGATCCTGGTAGAGATGTGAGATTCTATTAATATTTTATGTTCACCTCCTAGAATTTGACAATGTCTCGAAGGGACATTATGCAACTTTTTCGGTAGTATGTCTGTATTGTTTTTTTTTTTCCATTGCGATTGACTTAGTGTATGAAAATGCGTATTATTCAACATTATTTAACAGCAACAGCCTACTATAAATGTGTTACCTGTCTCACATTTCATTCTGCCACCTTAAGCCTTTTAGTCACAGTGTCATCTTTAACATTTTATATAGAAATACCCTCCTCACTTAGTAGTTGGCGTCGGGGTGAGTCACCGTGGTGTGTTTTTAGCTCCGAGCAGCAGATGGCAGTGTGGAGGTGTTAGAGGTGCGAACGATTGGAGACATAGACTTACTTTATTATGTGTAGTAATAATAGCACAACACACTGGTCAGAGCAGTGAAGACGGTGAGCAAACTGCCTCTTCCTACTGAAGGTCAGATGTGTCATAAAAGACTTGGTTCATCTTTAACAGTCAACTCCTACCTCTATATGTGTAATCTATATGAATATGTATATGCTCGTTTGGGAGGAAATCACCATATAGGACTGCAGTGTCATGACGAGATGAGGGAGCATGCCAAAAGCTGCAAAAAATTTGTTTAGAAAGGTTATGAAGTTAGTTGGTGTTAAGTAAAATAACACACTACTAGTAATACTGAGATGGGAGTATGCAAAAATACTACTATTACTTTAAGACTCAATACGTGACCACATTTTTTGTCTATTTTCTACATGTACAGTTCACAGTTTCTGATCGTTGAACGTGGTTGAACACTGCAATGAAAATAATCTGATAAATTCTTAAATAGTTGGTCACCCTGATTTATTCTAGACTCTAGTGAAATATTACTGCTTTTTATTCATGAAATCCAAAGCTTCAACATTTGTGTATATATCAGATATATTTTGGATATTCTCCTCATCTCTTCATTGACAGAGGAACATCAGCACACATCACATCTCATCATTTCAAAACAGCTAATGTGTCCGTCTTTATTTCAGGGTTTACCAGGACTGCGGGGGGAACAGGGACCCTCAGGCCCCGTTGGTCCACCAGGTGTGGCTGGGACACCTGTAAGGACTCATTTTTATACCTTCTTGTCAGATTTTAAAAATGCTAGGGTCTTGATTTGGAACGTTGTTTTATATTCCAGGGTAAAGCAGGTGAAGATGGGAAACCAGGCCTCCCAGGAAAAACGGTAGGTTTATTTATTGGCACTTTTTAGATCAAAGACATGAAAAGGTTATCCACGAAATTTGTTATTTGGCAGAAATTTCATAGATATTAACATGTTTTATAATCAAACAAAACAGCCGCAATTAACTCTGCTAACTCTGCTTTACAATTTAAATGGCTCATATTAAGCTAGTTTTTTATTTTGAGTTTCCTCATCAAAAACATACCTGGACTTAAGTTTTGTTTCATTCACATGTTTAGCACACAAACCCTGCAGATTTAGTCCGAATTATTTTATACTTATGTTCCACTTTCTGATGTTGTGTGGTAATATAAGAAGCACTCCACTGTGTTTTTAAACTCCATTCACCTTCAGAGTCATTTGAATTTCCAGTGTGTACTGAAGAAAATGTCAAAAGAGCTGTGAAAACTACCACTACATGATGTCTCAAGGTGGAACAGAGCATTTTGAGCTTTGGAGATGAGCTAAACCAGATTAATAATAATGGATTATGCAAAAATGTGTGAATGAAACAAAACACAACTCTAATATTGGACCTATATAAATTGGTTTCCTCTGCTATTACTATTGGCTACGACTATTACTATTGGTTTACTCTACTATAATTCATGAGTTTCAGCTTCCTGTTTATATGCAACATTTTGAGGACTTTTCACCATTGCAAAGATAAATGAATTGTTAATTGCTATGACAACAGTCCTAATTTTTCACTCTGAAACCCGTGGATACCAACATGTATGAAGAGGTACATTATATTAGATGAGGTGTGAGAACCCAACTCTTTTTAAAAATGTCCTATCACCATATGAATACATGCAATATAAGAGATATGCTTTTATCATGTTAGCCTGTAATGCTTTAATCTGTACTTTCAGGGTGAGGACGGTGAGCCTGGGGAAGATGGAAGAAAGGTATTAAATATATTCAAATCATGATTATTTTTAGTAGGTTTGAAGTGACTCAGGTACAAATAGGAGACAGATATGGTTAGAGCCAGAGCTTCAGATATTGAGGTCCCTCTTTTTAATTATCAGAATAGAAAAAAGCAGGAATTAAATAAATAAGATAGGTCAGTTTGAGATAGTCAAGACATATACAGAGGAGGGTTAATGAATACTGTATGTGGAGAGAAAGATGGTGAAGTCCAATGATGAAATGCATTTTTTTAAGTATGGGGTTTAAGGGGTATATGTTAGTCCTGTACACGTTTTATTATTTGCTGATTTAACATTTTGGCTGGGGGTTCATCACCTATGGATTTCTATGGATATATCATTGCCCTGCCTGGAGTGTGCTGCAGTATGACATTAAAGGTTGTATTTGAGGATTTTCCAAGGAAGGAGGAGTACAGCGGTTTGTCCTCTTTCAAATGCTGCACATGCGTGAACCCAGCCCCCCTCCCTGACAGCTCCCACCTCCTCCTTACGCCAAAAACCTTTACAGCCGCTGCACTGTTGGTTCAGCTGCTGCTATTCTCTATTACTATTATCATGACATTAAGAGTTATAAGAAAGCTGCTGTGCGAGAGTAATGTAAGCTGTGCAAAATCTTGGCGATTACATTAGACTTACATTTACATTTGTAATGAAGTACTTTATCCTAGAAAATAAGTTTGCTCCTCAGAATCACGGTTTCAGATACAGATGCATTTTTGTCCTGAAAAACTTCCATCAAACTCTTGGAAATAAAGTATGTTTCCCAATGATAAGCAGAAATTTCCTGTTCAGAAGTAATTTAGCTACCACCGCGTCAGACCCTCATATGCTTCAGTGCAGCCATCACTGGAATGAATCTCCTAGAATCCCCTTCTTTTGGCTTCACTCCTTTTCCTCTTCTCTTCTCCTTTCAGCAACCTCAAAAACAGATGTTCTTTTGTGGCAAACTGGTAGTTGATCCTTGTCTGTCATTTTGTGCTCTCTGCGAGGAAGCTGCAGCTTGTAAAAGCCGCTAAGAACCGCTGCATTGGTTTAGTGAACAGCGCTTTGCGTCAGTGGACAACATGTTGCCTCTGTGGAGTGCATAAGAACCGTACATAAACCATATAATCCCAGCGCGTTGGCGAGTCAGTTACAGTAGAAGCGTAGGGAGTTTGATCGACAACCCAACAGCCAATAGATAACGAGTTTGCCTTGTGATGTATTGGCTGATGTTTATCTGGCCCCACCACATGCAGAGTTGATGGATTTTCATTCTTTTTGTTTTGGTCATCATAATTACAAGACTGCTGTATGTTTATAATGCTATCACTGACAATTTAAACAAAAAAAAATCCTCCATACAATCTTTAAAAAGCTCTACCTTACATGTATTCAATCACTGGTGGTTTTATATCTCAAAAATAAATAGAAAAACAGGTGTTACATCTGTGCACAGGGTTGCCTCTCGACAGATCTGACCTGTAACTTAGTTTGGTTTGGTCTCCATGGAGATAAAAAGGGTTAATAGCACTGTGAAACATTCCAGACAAAGCAATAACTTCTCCATGGAGAAAAGGTAACACTTTATAATAACTACTCTTTAATTAGCCTTAACAAAGCATGAGCAAAGTCTTAATTCATAATGGAGAAATTAATTATAAACACTGATTCAGGATTAGTAACAAATTAATCAATAATTCTTTGTTCATCCATTATTAAGGCAAATTAAAATGTAGTCATTATAAGGTGGTATCAAATATCATAAGCATGGTTATTACATTGTCATCTTTCCACACTGTTTAACTGCAATATCCTGCTGCTGTCCTAAAATGAAAGTGCTACCTAAATATTGATAGTTATTAACTTGTTCCCCTGTTCCATGTATTACTCTTACTCATTGCTTACTCGCTCACATTGACTGTGTATTTTTTTTTTGCAGGGTGACAAGGGAGACGCAGGAGCGGCTGGTCGAGATGTTAGTTCTTTCATTTTCTCATAATATCTTTGAGATGTTGCTGTCAGTGTCTGTGTCCTGGGCCCATCCAAGTTTAACCTCCTGTTCCTCCATCGATCCAGCTTTCTCTGCTTTATTTTTATTACCCGTCACTTCTGAGTCCCCTGTTCATTTCTATCTCTAATTCTATTTCTGTCTCTGTCTCTCAAGTGAGTATTTTAAGGGGCTTTCACAATTGCCTTGGTTTGGTCCTGGTCATATATCTATATCTATATCTATATC
>KN498641.1:4819-25490 GCA_000787155.1 Scartelaos histophorus | reverse complement strand
ATCACTTCTCTTTGACCTTGACACACACAGAGAAGAAAGCCCTAATAATAATGATTGTGGTGGCAGGAGGCAGGCTGGTATGTACACCAAAGGCATTCACTGCGGCGCGTCCCCCTCTGATCCTCCCTCTGACCCCTGACACACTTCACACATGGGCCAACACCTCACTGTCTGACCGCCATAAATCTGCAGAGAAGGGTCACCGTGTTTTAGGAGCACTTGGTCACAAAGCCAGTTACAAAGACTCTGGATGCAGCTCCTCCTGGCTCCTCCTGGCTCCTCCTGGCTCCTCCTGGCTCCTCCTGGCTCCTCCTGGCTCCTCCTGGCTCCTCCTGGCTCCTCCTGGCTCCTCCTGGCTCCTCCTGGCTCCTCCTGGCTCCTCCTGGCTCCTCCTGGCTCCTCCTGGCTCCTCCTGGCTCCTCCTGGCTCCTCCTGGCTCCTCCTGGCTCCTCCTGGCTCCTCCTGGCTCCTCCTGGCTCCTCCTGGCTCCTCCTGGCTCCTCCTGGCTCCTCCTGGCTCCTCCTGGCTCCTCCTGGCTCCTCCTGGCTCCTCCTGGCTCCTCCTGGCTCCTCCTGGCTCCTCCTGGCTCCTCCTGGCTCCTCCTGGCTCCTCCTGGCTCCTCCTGGCTCCTCCTGGCTCCTCCTGGCTCCTCCTGGCTCCTCCTGGCTCCTCCTGGCTCCTCCTGGCTCCTCCTGGCTCCTCCTGGCTCCTCCTGGCTCCTCCTGGCTCCTCCTGGCTCCTCCTGGCTCCTCCTGGCTCCTCCTGGCTCCTCCTGGCTCCTCCTGGCTCCTCCTGGCTCCTCCTGGCTCCTCCTGGCTCCTCCTGGCTCCTCCTGGCTCCTCCTGGCTCCTCCTGGCTCCTCCTGGCTCCTCCTGGCTCCTCCTGGCTCCTCCTGGCTCCTCCTGGCTCCTCCTGGCTCCTCCTGGCTCCTCCTGGCTCCTCCTGGCTCCTCCTGGCTCCTCCTGGCTCCTCCTGGCTCCTCCTGGCTCCTCCTGGCTCCTCCTGGCTCCTCCTGGCTCCTCCTGGCTCCTCCTGGCTCCTCCTGGCTCCTCCTGGCTCCTCCTGGCTCCTCCTGGCTCCTCCTGGCTCCTCCTGGCTCCTCCTGGCTCCTCCTGGCTCCTCCTGGCTCCTCCTGGCTCCTCCTGGCTCCTCCTGGCTCCTCCTGGCTCCTCCTGGCTCCTCCTGGCTCCTCCTGGCTCCAGACCTGTTGACTGTAATATAACATCACAGAGGCTTAAGTTACCTCTGCTCTTCTTTTGTTGTTTTATAAGGTGCCCAAGATTTATGGTTATAATGGTGTTAGTCTATATATCTAATCATTCTTGCAGTTCATACTAGACCTGTCACCAAAATGACTATATTGACTTATTGTTCAGTATATGAAAGCTGGAACAATTTAGGGGCTCAATATTTATCGTATGTACAATTTATTTGCAATAGATTTTTGAATTTTTTTAAATAAAATAACAAGATTTGAGATGTAGAGGCCCTAATAAAGGCCTAATTAACTTGTATTATAGTTTATTTTAATACTTCACAAAAAAAGGTTTACCAGGATTATCTTACTGTGTCTTTGTGTCAGTGGCTTAAAGTAGTTTCAGCATTGTCAGTTATTGCAGTATTTCTCTGTAGCTATATATCATACTTCAAAATTTGTTACTATTTATACAAAGATAGGGGTGGAAATATGGCAAAACAAATTTAAAAATGCTCTCTGTGTATTCATTGATAACAAAAACATTTTTCACAACAATTGTCCAAAACATGCTTTTACTGACAGGGGATTGACTTTTTTAGTAAACAGGTACACATGCTGTTTTTTTGTAAGATTTAGGGCTAGCCAGACTACTGTGGACATAAATTAAAGATACCATCATTGCTAGCAAATAAACCTAACCTAATATATGGTTGTCTCTCACCATAGTGCACCTATAGAGAGGTTAGAAATGAGTACGTTAGATGGTTTTGTTAGCGCAGGCATTTGGGATCAGTTTACCCATTTGCCTGTTTAGTAATATGGAGCAGACTGTTCAGCTGAGGCAGCATTACAGTCCAGAGGCACAAACAGAAAGTGAGTCTGAGCCAGTGAAGCTCTTTTTGGTATTCATTTACAGGGTTACTGGGGTTATGCATGCAAGGGATCATCCACTGAACTGGAGTCAACTCTTTGACAATGTAAGGAACAGTGGCCCGAAATCTTATCTGTTCTGTATCATTATCAGCAGACTTAAGGGTCCTGGTCTGGTGGTCAGGTGAGGATGGTGTCACTGCTGTTGTGTAGCTCATATTTAAAGATGCTATATAACACAAATTGACTTGTGAGTTTTTAACCCCGTCTGAATATTGTAACCTCCCCAAAAACATACCCGGAGTTAAGTTTTGTATCATTCAGACATGTTTGCGCAATCCTAGATTATTGAGCCGTCTGCATCTCTAAAGCTCACACTGCTCTGTTCCACCTTGTGAGGTCATGAAGCAGTAATTTGCAAGTTAACAGCTGCCTGCAATTCCAGGGCTGAAAGTATCAACATTATTGTAGTGAAAGTGTATGGAGTTTATAAGGCACTGAGGCACTTCGTATATTACCACATGAAATCACAAGATGGAACGGAGTGTTTTGTGTGTTAAACATATGTGCATGAACAAAACACAACTCTAAGTATGTTTTTGATGAGGAAACATTACAACAGAGATCAGAAAAGAATGTATTATGGACCCTTTAACACAGTACATACATCACCATCGGTTTGTGTTTAAGAATAACTCCAAAGCTGTCCTCTGCCTGTTCACGCCGTCATATTGGCCTAGTTTATCTGCTAAGACGTGTCTTTGTAATCTGACCCTGACACGCTAGCGTAGCCTTTCTGACCAGATTTCACACAGATGCTGCGTTTGCGTGCCTCGATTTGTAGTTTTTGTTTTGTGTTCATATTTTCACCTCCCATAAAATGAACTATGTAACTTTTCTGGTGGAGGAGTTTGCCACATGCTTGTCTTCATGGAGATGTTCAAGTTTTGCCAGAGTGTTGCACTAAATGTTCCGTTAAACTTCTCCATAGAGACATGGTCAGATCTATGGAGAGGCGAGCCTGGTCTAAGAAGGGATCTATGTCAAGGTACCTGTTATACCCTCATCATCAAAAAAGTGAAACGGTTCACTTAGGCATATTGTGCATTGGTCGTTGGGCATATTTTTAGAAAAGTTTAATTGCAAATGGTAATTTCAGCTCATAATTTCATGTATAGTTAATATTTTTTACTTTGATTACCTAACTTTTGGGTTTTGGTTTTGAATTTAATACTCAACTACCACCTCATCTTTTTGAAGACTTGCTGTGTGGTCTGAACTGTTCATCGGAGCATTCACGCCCAGTGATTTGTCCAGACCAAGTCCAATTGACTGAAAGTTGCAGCTGTGAAAGCACACTTAGTAAAAAATAATTTCTGTGGTTATTTCCGTACTTTTGCAGGCAGAGATTTTGAGATGTGTTGTAGAGTTGTCTTTTCTTTAGGCACATTACATCAGCAGCTCCCACACTTCTAACAACTTCACTCAGATCTGTAGCCACTTGTAATCTCCACCTCCTCCTCCTCTTTTCTTCCCAATTTCATGAAACACTTTTCTTTTTCCCCATCTTGCCGTGAAGCGTTTTTGAATTCAAATCGCTCCTCGGTGAACTCCGGAGCATGCGGAGGTGCAAACTTTGTGAGTGGCATCGTCTTTCATGTACCCCTTGTTCTTGACACTTTGGAACAAGGGGGTAAATCAAAAATGTCTCCCCAGCAGCAGCTCTTTTGCCCCCGCGCACACACACACATGCATACGCACACACACACGCGCGCACACACACACACACACACACGCACACACACACTATCTTCATTAGCATACATCAAGCTTCCCAACATCGTGACAAACCTGTTCAGGGCTTGTTCCTTTTCTGCTGGCAGCTGTCAAAAACACCAGCCATGTGACAGTACCAAACGCATGAGGAAGTCACAACCACAATCTAAAGACTATATATAGATGAAACGTTGTCATTTTAAGATGTCTGTGAGGGGGAAAAACGATTGCCGTTTCTCTCTGTCTTCAAAACTGCACAGAAACTCATCAGGAACAAAGGCTTATTTTAAACAAGATGTGTAGCTCAAGTCTGATTTTCCCTTCTGAAAGTCAAAGTCCTTTCTTTGGAGTATCCTGGCACAATTTTTCACACTTGTGTTTTTTTATTTTCTTTCCTTTCCACTCGCGTTTGAAGTCCGTCAATGACCAAAAGCTCACAGCAGTTTTGATCAGTGCCACACTTCTAACACGCACCTGTCTTCACGGCGGGAGCAAGGTGTTTTCATGTTACCACCTGTCAGGAAATAACACGTCTTTGCTGTACAAGCTGCTCAAAGACTAGAAATTGTCTATATGTTGTGAAGATGTAACGTGAAAGAATATAGATGTTTTTAGGAACTGAATCTGAAGACAGAATCACTATTTGGTTGCATGTCTTTGAAAAGTCACTGTCTCACATTTCATTGTACATGCAGTTCAGATCACTATGAGGAGATATGATGGCAAATGGTTTAATTTAGTGTCTCTAACAAGCAATATAAAAGCTTCTGTATGTTTCACTTGTTATGCTGAAACACTGTTCCACCGTGTGATGTCATTTGGCAATACTGGAAATGCTGTACTGTGTTTTTAACTTAATACATCTTCATTTGAATCATTTGGATGATTTCAGCCCTGGAATTGCCCATTTCTACGGAACGAAAGGTAAAAGGAGACTGTTAACTTGAAATCTACCGCTTCATGACTTCACAAGGTGGAACGGAGCATTTTGAGCTTTGGAGATGTAGACAAACTAATAATGCAGGATTACAAAACACAATTAGAGGGATGTTTTTGATAAGGTAAGAGCATTATATAATGGCTTAAAAGCTCACAAGAGTAAATTTTGTGTAATATAAGACCTTTAACACAATTATGCAACAAATTACTTTCCCAGATAAATACATTTCTATTATTTTTACAAAAGTGAAAAGTAAATTTGTGAATTTAACTACAGTTTGTGGTAGGTCTTCTTATAGATTTTAAATATGAATATTATTTATTAAATGTTGTCAGCTGGTATTGCCTGATCCCCAGTTTTTATAGCAAGAGAGTTGTGGTAGTTGCTGTAGACTTGCTGCCATTTATGCATAAATCGACCCTTGTACATTTCTTATTGCTCTTCTACCACTCTTAACACCCATAGTAGCTGGCCTTAACTTCGATCACATCAATGGAAACTAAATGTCTGTATTAGGACATATGCAGTTTTGATGTCTCATGTAAATACTCCAGTCTTTCTGGTCCCAGTGTCTTGATTTGGCCCTAATGTATGGGAGGCAAAATGGAGTCAGCAGCATCGCCGCAAAGGAGCTTGTAATTTAGGTCCGAGTGGATCTCTCATTGCAGCGGCGACTGCACCATACAGGAACCAAGAATGCACAGCTAAGGAACTAGTCTTTTGAAGAATCAAGACTTGTGTTCAAAGCGGTTAGTAAAGGATGTGTTTATTCAACCATTGTTTATTGCTTTGGTCTGAGTTAGCCGAGTGTGTTTTGTCTTGGCCTGCCATCTTGTTATGACTACAGAAAATGCTATAGATAGACTTTTTCAAAATTGCTCCCATTTTTTTAACCTCTGGACAATGAAATTAAAGCTTTTTAAATGATGTTTTTCCCACTTGTTTGAAAGAGCTACTCTGAAATTACCCTTAAGCCTTTCGCACAGGCTATAAAGGACATGGATTCTTGACTTTTTGGCCAAACATTTTTTTTAAACAAGCAGGGCAGGAGTTACAGGAAAAAAATTGGCAAAAAGTTGTGGCTGGCTAGTCTACAACAAGCTGTGCTGAGACAAAGTGAGCTGCTCCATGTTGGGATGGTTTATACTGGGGCTTGCTTTGAAGTGCTTCCCAATCCCCTTTCATTGTGCCCAGGAAGATTAATTAGCTAAAGCCAGAACAATCAGTTAAATCCACAACAGGAAAATTATTTTAGGAAAACCAATCTTACCCCCTCCCCCCACCTCACTTCAGTCATGCTTCAAAGGCAGGACTGATGAAGAGGTGGAGATTTGAGCGTTCGCTGGACAACTGTTGGCCCTCTCTGTCAAACACATTATGGGCCTTCAAATGCCTCTGCTTTCCCCTGGTTACACCTTCAAGTATGTGGCCATTCACTTTTCACATCCTCCTAATCCACTCTATGATACTTAAAATGATTTGTAAACATTGCACTGAATTCAGGATACACAGTTTCCTAGTAATTATCCTTCATCTATGGCACATTTGTGATGGTATTATATTTATTTTGCATCCAAATGTACCAAATGAACACATACTAAACTGCATGAATAATATATGCACATTGTTTTAGTTAATTTGGGATTTAAGATGGTCCCACACAATTTGTCATAGACATTGGCTTTGACATTGGAGGCTTGTCAAATAAGCAAGATTCACATTATTATATGCAATAGTATTTGTTCATGGTCTCAATATATGGAGCAGTTATTTCTACAGCTTCAAAATATTGTAAATGCTTTGCTTACAAGTACCTCTGTGTGCCCAACCATGTGTGTTTGTGGCTAAAAAGGGGGTTGTGCTAACCAAAACCCTTTTCAAGTTCTATAATCAGACTTGGGTTTTAGTGCAGTGTAATTTAGCCCCAGACAGACTTCCTCTTGGTCCTCCCTAGTGCAGCTAGCACTACTAGCTTATGAGCTGCTGCCTTGTTTGATGTGTCGTGGCCTCCATGGAGGCCCTGCGGTCTCCCAAAGCCAGCTATGACAAACACTGAGCCGTGCATTGTGTCAGGCATGGCTTTGGCGGTGAGCGGCCAGTAGGGGGAGCCATGCTGAGTCAGAGCACTGTGCCAGCCTGTGGACCCCCTGTGGAGATGTGAAGAGGCTGTGAAGAGTGAGGGAATACTCCGAGCTGTGAATAAAGAGCCTGGGATACCCACTGTCTGACTGCTCTAATAGACATGTTCATTTAGGCTCCGTCTGAGTGCATGTCAATTACACTTATGTTTTCATCTCCATGATTAGTGCATAATTAATTACTTAATGAACCTCTTCACTCGTTTTTAATCAGTACAACACAGATGATGGTTACAAAATAATAAAATAAGTAATATTGATTATAATAAATTATCACAATGAAAACAGCATTTAACGGTATTTTAATGAAGTTGATATTTCTGTTTGTGTGTTGTTTTTTAGGTGACTGCAGTACGGCAGGAGTGTGAGGAGAGAATCAAAGGCCTGATGCCGTCTGAGCTAAGACAAGAGCTAGAGGACACAATTACATCGCTCAAATCCCAGGTATGACGTAAAATAATGTGATTGGTGCCCATTGAAACTTAATTGGTAAAAACATTAAGTGTTTTTGAGCACTGTAAAGTTTGATTTTTCTGCCTGTCAGAGTGTAGATATATAACATCAACCTCAATACAGAATTGGAATATGTTCCACTGATACTACAATACATATTTCACAATTTTATACCAGATGCCCTTGGGCAGGGCACCCAAGTTGCTTTAGGTGTGGAAGCAGCCCAGGGTGGACACTGGCTTGTGATCCAATACAAGATCGGGTTTCTCAAAAGTGCAATTGACAGGACATGTGTAGGAAGTATATTTTTGGAGAAAGGTATAGAAGGTTATCTCCATGTCTTAGGAGCCATGTGACCACATTTCACTGGCTCCCTGTGTGTACTTTGCCAGCATGAGGTGCCAGATGAAATGCTAGACTTTTCCTGAGGTCTCCCCCACTGGAAGGAATTCACCCTGAGCTGTGGTGAGCTCCAGTCCCAGAACAATACTGATTCTTTCGGGAGCTGCGATTATTCTGCCAGTCTGTAGATGTAGATTCAGAGCAGGTTTATTTTCACTTGGCCTAAAGACACTTCATAAATAAACTCACACTTTGTATCTGAACAAAAGGAATGGTCTGGCTTCATGTTTTAACTTCTACTAACCTAGCTCATAATGTGCCCTCTGTCCCCCAGTGCCCTAACCCTAGTGCCCTAAAGTGCTGACCCCAAGCCCCTGCTGTCCTGACCTCTGCTCTCAACAACCGCTCTATTCTTCCACTGGGCTCTCTCCATCTGACCTCGTCCTCTCCAGAGCCTCCTCTGCCTCCCCTCTTTTCTCTATCGTTGGCTGATCTTGTTTCTTGGGCATTGCTCTTTTCTTAATCTCATTGTAATGACCTAGGGAGGGAGCATTAGGCATTTCTTTGATGCTCGGCTGTGGGCTCTGTGTGTTGCAGGTTAATTTCCTTCAGAAGAGAGCGACTCTGCTACAGGAAGACCTGGATGCCTGTCGCAGCAGGAGGTCAGCCCCATTGTTTGGACTCCATAGGAACCTGTGTGCATATGTTGTTGTTGCACGAGGACCACACTATAGTCACATATTTGTGAAAATGTGTTAAATCTTTTGGAAAATTGAGAAAGACCTTTAGTAAAAGAAGAAAAACAAGCACATCTGTTTTGTGAAATATTTTATCTTTTCTAATCATTAGCCTAGTTTACTCCAAACATGCTAACCAACTTTAGTTTTTAAACAATTGCTTCTTACAAATAGGCATAGAAACTGAAATGGGCAGATTGCATTTTGGTTATCTATTCAAAACAATTCAATATAATCTTCCATATAAACATAATTTAAGCATAAAATTACATCTTGATTATTATCAGCACAATGTCCAATGTCATTTTCTGAATTTCATTGATTTGGTTTTGGTGAGATTAACTTGAAATCATCTAAACCTACTCACACGTCTCTTGTTTGTCAGTTGGACATGATATAATGCACATACATATTCCCCAGTCTCTACTTACAGCCTCCCAGTCCCAAAGATAAACCCTTTGATATGCATGCCACACATAACATACTCAAATCATTTGTGTACACACAGATATATGCAACCAGGCTCTGATTACTACATAACCCCTGCCTGTTCTGTTACTACAGTCAAATCTTTTTACAGATGTTTTAATTTGTTTTGCTTATTTTTCACAGGTAACACTGGAGCCATGAGACCTGCCCACACAAATGAAGGACCTTGCCAAAAGTGAGCTTTATGACCGAACTGTTAATTTGCCATTTTACATCCTGTTATTTTGTTTATTACTGTTTTATCACTTGAAATATTTATTAACGAACCATCGATTCTGTTCCGCATCTTGTACTTTGTGAACTGTTTTGACGTTTGTGTTTGATTTCCTTTTAGTACCGAGCCCTCATTAAATAAACCACTTTGCATCATTTCTGTTGCCATGTTTTTCATCTTCAAAACGCATCAGAATTAAGCCATCAATTAGAGTAAGTCACGCTGTGGCCTGTGTTTTCCTATGACCGCAACATGCATGCTAACCCAAGATTAGCTTTGAAATGTTCTTCACTGAAGTCCGAGACCTTGAATCACCATCTCCCCTGTTGCTATTAAACTCTTTTTCGTTTGGTCCAAGCCCCTATCTGAACTTTAAAGACATGGTTTGTGGTTGGGTCCGATAAAGAGCGCCGCGAGTCCATTGTTTGAACCTTCTGCCAAACGCTACATTTCTTGGGCCCAGTTTTTCTGCCTCTACCACCATTTCACATTTGACCACTTAAAAACCTAAACCGAAGCATCCAAAAGCCAGAATCTGAGAAATGACCACTGCGTATGGTCCGATATCTCCAAAGTGCAGCGGTTTCATGACGCCAACAACATTTGGCTAACTCGAAGGGGACTTTTTAATGATCCCCCATCTTTTGTAGGTGAGGAATGCATAGTCTTGAATACTGATGCATTTAAAAGAACACCATTTTATTCTTGGAAAACACTTCGGCGGCATCATTTCTTTCCACAAGTCAAATTTCAAAGCCGTTGTTTGCATTGGGATTGCTTGCTTTAACACCCAAAGTTGTTACATATCCACATGCTTCCATTGTCCGTGACCTGCAAATGAAACGCTATCCGTCTTTGTATTTATTTGATGTGCGGATTGTTCGGCCCAGGCAGAGGGTGAATGAGAAGAAGCCGAAAGAGGAGAAGACTGTCAGGGTGACATCTGAGAAACTGGAATTTGGGCTTTCAGCATGAAGCCTTTGTAGGAGCTGTTGTTTCTGGACGCTGTGCTCAGTGGAGTGTTGCAACGTACCATCCGTGCTGCATTCCTGTATCTTTAAAGTATTGTAAAAGATGGTTATTATGGATAGTTAGGGTGGAGTTGGCATCAGGGCTCAAAAATGCATGTAGTTGGTTTAAGTTATCGACGCTAGCTCAGATGTATGGTTCACTACTTTATAGTTTTTCAGTCAACTCTGAAGTGTTATTTTTGTTATTGTTATCATTTTTTGTGAATATCAGATAAGGCCAATAAGGGGCCACGGGCAACAGGGTTCATTTCTATTCGTGGCTTTCGGAATGATGAAAAATTAAGACCATTGCACTAGAAATTGATAATCTAAAATGTTCTATCTTTTTGGTGGTTAATGGTTTACAGTTTGGAGGCAGAAGTGTTCAGAAATGTCCATTTAACTACCATTGTGTTATTTATTGGATATAGTATGTCTGAACTTCATTATCTCAGGATATGGTCAGTGCCTTGGCAGTTCTCTCCTATTCTAGTTATAATTTATTCTTCATGCAAACACTTGTTTATAAATCTACCGCCTATATTTGGCAGTGTCTCTCCCACTGCCGTAAAACTCTGTAAAACTCTGTCATCTGTGCCCTGCGTTAGTTCATTTACATACAGCCCGGCCTGGCTAAAGTCCTTTAATCTGTGTTATTAGCCTGACATAGTTTCACTCTAATTGATTGGCTACCACCAAAATAACCTCCATAATTGTGCTTGTGTAAATACGAGGCATGAATGTCGTTTCCACAAAGCCGACATGGCCCCATTAAGGATCAAAGCCGGCACTTCCTCGGTTATCGTCACATCACACGGAGGGCCACTGTGCGACAAACCCTGCAGGGCCGAACGGGGCATTCACTGCAGCCAATGGAGATTAGTACAGTAAAACAGCACTAAACCAAACCAAAACTGGAGTATTTAAATAAGCTGACACAAAGCAGACCTAGTTAAACCATGCTGGACTCTCCACTGTCTATAACTGTGGTGATACTTCTGTAGCTGCAGATGCTCTAGGACACACTTTTACATGCAAACAGAAAGGAAAAAAAAGACCTAGTCCACTTCAAACCAACTTTTCAAAATGTATGTAAACCTACACGCTACAATTGGTTGCTTAGATTCTCCCAGATCCCAATAAGCACTCAATTTTTCTGTAAATATGAGTGAAACTGAAATAAAAATAGAAATTAGGGTTAGGGTTTATATATTGCTACAAGGGGCTGATTGCATTTAAACTTGTTACTCCACCACTTCCATCTGTAGGAAAGCTGCGTGAAGGATCGAGAGATTGAACCACTGACCCTTGCGGTTGTGGGCAAACACTACTGCTATTTATCTAGTATCTCGTGATATTACATTTTTATTTGCTGCTGCAGGAATTAACTGCACAATGAGCATACGAACAGCGAATTGGACACTTTGTACCGTGCAGCTCTTCTTCCAATTTCAAACTCTCTCGTCATGAAGTCTGGCGTGTGCATCTCCAGCTCTGGTGACAGGCCTGGATCTACTGTACGTCCCCGGCCGGTTGACAAGGCGCCGCACGAGAGCCTTTATAACGTGAGTATATTCCGTTGGAGGTCCGCCCCGCTCGCCGAAATACGTTTAGAACGCCTCCAACCTCCGCAACATTTACCGTATCTTATTTTTCTTAGTATTCTTCATGATGTCGTCTGTGTCTTCCTTAGTATTTATGGCGCCGACTTTGTTCTTCGCCCTGTCACTGTGAAAAAGCAGTGAAAGGATATGCAGCCGGGTGATAGAAGTGCGAGCGAGTTGGAGGCGAGGCAGACATGGCAAAAAATAAGTCTATATAGGGTACGTTTCTGACTGCTGTGAACATGTGCTGGTGCAGTGTGGGGTGAGCAGAGGGACAGAGCTATGAGATTTTACTGGAGTGGGGGGTGTATCTTCAATGTTATTCCATTCATTTATTGACCAAAGCTTCCTGTTCCGTTGTGATGCTGTTTAAAGGCCATTCAGAGTCGTTTCAAGCTCAATCAAATCAATCAAAATCACTTTATTTGTTCCCGATGGCCAAGTTACGCACATTCGACAGTAAAATACATTAATAACATAAAAGCTTAAACAAAAGTCTCACTGCAGCTCAACAGGTGGGGAGTGTCAGGGCAGTTTAAGGATTGTAAGACCCCTCAGGACAAAAGTGTCTCTCCTCGGAGTAGAAAGCTCATTATACTCTTAATACAGATGACTTGTTTGCAGATACTTTGCTATGTTATGTTTTAGATTTGTGTTACGACCCAGCTCGGCTTAGGGTGAGGGAAGTAACAAAAAACACCAAGGTGGAAAATGGAATAAATAAGTAAGGTTTAATTAACAGGTGTGTAAAAGGTTTAACTTAACAAAACATGGTAAAATATGTAAATAACTAAACCAAGTTAAGAAACAACACAACAGATTTAACATAAAACAAGTTTTGTGCTAAAACAGGTCACGTGGGTTCCCAAAACGAGTGATTAACTAAGGGACACAAAAATAAACCAAAACCACAAATGTCCCAAAGAAAACCACAAACCCACAAACAGAATCGAGTGACCAAATCAAAAAGGCACAAAACAGAACTAACTAAACAAAACAGGTGCTGTGATCTTCTTAAACAGGGGGAGGAGGCTGTAGGCGGGGCCAGGTGAAGAGGGGCTCCACCAATCATTGACCAGGGCCCTTGCAGCAGGAACAAAATAGCAGCAAAACACACAAAAATACAAACTGAAGTAACAATTTGAATTATCTGTACATTTGATTTATTAGCCCACGGTTGAAAGATAAGGGTCCTAATTTTTCATCATTCAGAAACCCACGACTACAACTACAGTACGCAATGATGCCTTTACAGTAAATGAAAGCTTGTTGGTTCTTTTTTAACAAAAGACTTAAAATCAGACATGTGGTGAGTGGAGCAGATCAGTCTTTGGACAGCCCGGGCGCTCGGTAGGAGAGAGGGGTTAAAACGCTGGATTAAGGCTGAGTGGAGGAGCCAGGGGTCGGGGTTAAAGCGGCCCTGTCAAGCACGCCGCACAACAGAGGGGTCCGGTCCGAGCGCCTGCTGCACGGTGCTTCAGACCAGGAAGAAGCGCAGAGGAAATGAACGCACTTAACTGTCAGCGTGGAGTGAGCTTCATGGCCCAAATGGGATTAGACAGTGCATCCAACATTGTTTCTATACATTGGTAGACTTAAAAGTGAAGCGCAAAATGGGATTAAAACGAGGGAAAAAACAACAAATAACCTTCAATGATTCTCCCCTCCGTCTCCTTCTTCTCTGCTTTGTTGAGCTGCCAATCCCCCAACTGTTTCATCTGTAATTTTTTTTCTCACCTTCAGTGCACTTTCTATGACGTTTCTCCCATATACAGTGAACTCACAGAAACCATTTATAGCTAGAGGCATAGGTGGAGTCCCTAAAAATGATAAGATACTGTGTAGTTTTTTACTTCTATACCCAAAAGTAAAAAGTGTAATAAAATATTCCCAGTTTTCTGTGACATTTTTGTGATGATTCATTGATTCGACTTAAAAACAGGAAGCAGAGTTGAAGATAAGGAGGATCTTTTGGGAGCCATAAGGGAAGGATTGTTCTGCAAAGGGACGATCCACATGTTTTAGAAGATTTATGGATTTTGTGAGGCAATGCAATTTGAGAAAAGACAATGCAGAGGACAGAAGGTTGATTTGTAAATTTCCAAATAGTGAATACAGCTATAAAGGCTTTTGTTTCATTCACAAATGTTTAACGCAAAAACCCTGCAAATTTAGGCAGAGTTCTTCTCTAACATGAAAAACACTCCTTGTGATGTAGTAATACAGTACTTCATTCACCTTCATTAAAATAAATTGGAGGATTTCAGCTCTGGAATAGTCAATCTACTGAACTAGAGGTAAAAGGAAACTTAAAATTAACTCATTGCAAGGTGGAACAGAGCATTTTGAGCTTTGAAGATGTAAACGGATCAATAATATAAGATTATACATGTGTGAATGAAATAAAACACAACTCCAGGTACGTTTTAGACTCAGCGTGGCCCATTTGATAGTGCAGACATCTCCCACTCTTAAATTCTGTTGCCGTTTGACCCAACCTCTTCTCATCAGGCCCTGTTTACCATTGTCCCCTCTGTTGTCACCTACTCTGATGCACTTCCTGTCCTGGGAGCCCCCGGTGCCCTGGTGTGTACACTCTAAACACACTTAACACAGTGACACCCCCCTGTCTGCCCAAAATCACTTCCTCCCTCCTCGTTTGATAATTGTCATAAGCTTATCTTTTGGTTTTGCTTTTGGTTTCCTAAAATTCCTGTCTCTGGTTTCAGATTGCGTTATAATATTTTCATTTTTCCTTCACTCAAATGGTTTAAACTTCAAAGTACAATATGGACGCCTTCTTAAAATAATCGTAATTTTTTCAGGTTTTTCAGGAAACACAAAAAAATCCCCCCAAAATTGAAATTATGGCATTTTTATTATTATGGCAGTGACTTAGGTGATTATTTTAGATTATTTTGTGTTTCACCTGCGTTTTCAGGTATTTTAGGGATAAAAACGCAGACACAAAGCAATAATCTTGAGGAGTTACATTGCATTTATAACCTTATATAATATTTGAACAACTTAAACCTGAGTCGTTTCTGAATAGTTTAACTCCTAGATCTATGTGTCCACCCCTGCTGGACTTTATAGCTGCAGCATTGATAGATGCAGAGACTTCAGTGGTGTTTACGACCAAACTGTGGAGGCCAGTAGCCGCTACAACTGTCCAGACTGCCCCCACCATATAACAGTGTCGTAAAACCTTCAGCAGCTCTCATAACTGCACAACTGTGGACTTTTAATTACATTTGCCATAAGTTAGCTCTGAAACCAGCTCGACTTGTATTATGATGCTAACCGTGTTCTAACCATAAACCAAATCGATGAAGTAGCGGGAGATTTATGTTTTACACCTCTGTGTTTAAGTCGCTTTGTAGTCGCACTGAAATGGGCCAATCCTGGTAATATTATCTACTTAAAGACACAGGCCCTGCTCACCATAACCTCTCCCCCTGCCGGGATCTTTTAAGGGACATTTTTATGGTTCCAGGAGCCAAGGACATCTCTGGTCTGCTCTAAAAGGGGTGTAAGGCTGGACTCATGCCAGGATGGGACCTTCAGTGACCCGTGGAGGTGGTGGGAGGATCACAGGACAGGCCCCTGGTGCTGGCAGGGGGTCCATTGCACTGCAGTGGTGATGGTCCCGGTGTGTTTACTGCCGGGGTCATCGCAGCCGCTAAAATGAACAAAGATGCAAGGAGAGGATTTCAAATGATTGTCTTGGTCCAATTATGACAAGTTTTAAAATGGCTCTTTAATGACCTGCAGGGAGGCTTTAAAGAGCAACTGCTGTGACATCTTCCTATAGGCAAAATGTAACATTTAGTCACATTCATGAACCAATAGAGGATCCATAGTTTGTTTGTTTTAAACTCCATGCACCTTCACTAGAAACATCTGGATGATTTCAGCCCTGGAATTGCCGATCTCTATTGAACTATAGGTAAAGATACATCATAAAGGTGAAAGAGCTTTGAGGATGCAAACAAACTAATAATGCAGAATAATATTTTGTCTCCCTCTTCAGTGATCAAATTGTTTAGTAGTAGTAGTAGTAGTAGTAGTATTGTTATTATTAAATCCCTATTACCTTGACTAGAATCAAATTGCATATTGTGAAGCTGCAACTTTGCTTCCAGCATTATCTGAACTTCTTGCATACACTATTTTGGTTGCAATGGAAACATAAAGTCATATTTGTAGTGCTAATACTTGTATGGCTATTCTCAGTATTTATAGTTTGTATAAAGAATCACATGTCATTGCATTACATTTTATTTATGCATTTTGTAAAACTTGAATGTGCTTGTTTCTGGCACGAGATCTGTGGGCTACATGTTCTGCAGTGAAATCTAAGATCTACAGCCTTGATGTTTTTGACTGTGAGAGAATATGGAGATGATAAATAGTCTTTGAATCGTGAAGAAGTCTTCTATAGTCGCTTTGATTCACCTTGATGGATTACAGCGTCTGTAGAGAAAGTTTCACTGGACTTTTGCTGATCAAAGTCGCTGCTTTGTACTTAACCTTTTTAATCCTTGTCCACTGAAGCAACACATACTTCTTATTCAGGACTATTGCCAGTTGTATTGCATCAGAAGTCCTCAGTACATGAGCTTATTTAAAAGTGCACTATAACATTTGGACACCTGTGCGCCTCATGGAGCTGTTACGTTCTATTTTTCTCAATATGACATTATGTTTTTATATTGCATTACCTACAGGAGTGTAAATGTATAGTTACTTACAGACCTGACCAATAACTTGTCCCAAAGGCATCACCTGTTTGTCTCCTGCACGCATGGAAACTTTTCAGGCGTTTCCATGGAGACAAGTAGGTGGTAGTTCTTCAACCAGAAAAGTGACATAGTGTGCCTTTAATCAGCACACAAACATACTAGCCTGCTGAAAACTGTCATTCAATAATTTATTTCACGTTGTGTTTCTTACCCACCTCTTCTCTAAATAATGTCCTGATTCCCATTACCTGTATGTAAAGCGTCCAAGTACAATCCACAGACCTGTATTCATACACAGAGCTACAGACACCAGCAGCCTACAGTTATTTAGTCATTCAAAATGTCACAATCACAGTCTTTAGGGAACTTCTCCTTTAAACTGAACAAACGTCTTCATTTTGAGCGTCAGTGAGTCGTTTCTGCCACTAGTAGGAGCTGTGGGGCGATGAAAGAAATAAGATTGCAATGCCTTTTGATGCAGCACTCTTTACTTATTGATGATGTGAGCTAAAAGAATCTAGTCAAAGCGTGACTATGACATCTGCCATTTTAAATCACCCTACATCTATTTACACTGCTGATCTATTTTGCACTGTTGGTCTGTTCATGGTGTATTTATTCATGCATTTTAATTTTACATAGTTTATTTAGTTTTATGTTGTACCATATGCAGAAAATAGCATATTCTTAGTGTGTGAATTTGAAGGAAAGTTGTTTCTGATGCTGTTGTGCAAGATAATGATTTGATCCACTTCTTATTTACACGTCGGTGCTTGTAGGGTCTATCCCTGCGGTTTAAAGCTCTAAAACTATACGGGCAGCATTAGAAGAGGAGGATCCTTGCGTCTTTCTTTAAAGTTTATGTAGCAACAGTGGGATTGTAGCGATAATGCTATTGGGGCGGCAGATCAGTTACTTCTGACGCTCCCAAAGCCTCGGGGAGTTGGCTCAAGATTCCCTGTCTTTGATAAGGTCCTCACAACCTAGCGGCAACTTCGTGATCTGGGGGAAAAAAGATTCGAATAACGCGATAGAGGCTTCAAATATTCCCAAAAAAATCTAACAGCGTTTTGAATAGTCTCGCTTGCGTCCTTGGTGTGCGGACGGAGATATCAGAGCGCGGTTTGGATTTTTTTCTAGGGCATTAAGCTGTGATTGTTTTTTATGCAGCTTCCGGGACCCGGCAGTCGGATCCTGACTTTGAAGTGCGCTGCTCGGGTCTGTGCGCTCACTTGGTGTTGGAGTCGCCTACAGGAGAGAGGCACCGTGCAGCATGGCAGCCTGAAACCACTGCGAGCAAAAGGGAGGAGGGAGGAAAGCGGCATTTTTTCCCCTCTCGGCTGCATTTTTTCCCTCGTCGTGCATCTACTTTAAACGCGGACTTTATCTGGGCGCACCGCGGACACGAGCGTTGTGGATTATTATGTTCGCGTTTTGTGGATAAAGCCGCTCGGAGTTTACGTTTGTGTGGAGAAGTCGTAGATCGATGGTAAGTTCCGAGAGTGTGGCTCCTCGCTCTGGTCCCCATTGGAGTTCCCTTTGATGTGCCTTTGAAGTAGTGCTCCGTCCAAAATGCCTCTGTTTTGGCGCTTTTCACTCACAAAACGAACCAAACTGCTCACATATGTTATACTGTAGCCTTTTACTAGTTTAATCACATAGTTTTCAGTCTAAAATGTGTTTTAGTGTGTTTTGCTGGACGTCCTCCCCCACAAGCTTTATGAGACTTGTGTTTTTGAGCATCGAGGCGCTTGTAAACACTTCAATGTATTTTAGGAAGCGATAGATTTGGCTGTAAGTAAGTTATTTTTGGCTTGATGTTTATTATGGCTATGTGCATGTTTTATCACTTTTCCATTAGTGTGTTTTACTGGGGTCACATTTGTTTGGCGGTGTCTTGAGTTTCAAGTGAAAAGTCTGCAATGTTGCACATCTGCAGTGTTCCTGAGTCAGGCTCTGTGTGATCCACCGAGCACCTCTGGGGTAGTTCGACTTCTAGACTCTTCAAACTCTTGAGCTTGTTGACTCCAGGGAAGAGCTGGTCACGTTTTCAGCGACTTTGTCCCAGGCAGGGTCCTACAGGTAGCAACGTGTGGCTCTGGTTTGGTGTGATTGAAGTGTGTGGGACTCACTGCTCACAAACGCTCCATGAGGCATGTACATTAGGACATATTCACATTCTGAGGATGACATCTGCACTGATTTACAAGGAACCATTAGAACACGTGTAATGTCCCATCTTTGAAGTGCTCTCTGAAAGGCCAGTGCCCAGTGGCATCTTGAGCACATTTTGGTTCCTCTGACAGTGGAGCCCACATTTGTGTGAAGTGCTGTTCTGAGCCCAGCCGCAGTTCAGATGTAAAGTGCTGGTGTTTGGTGCATACGCTCTCTCTGCTTTGACTTCAGGCTGCAGTGTTTTTGTGTGAAAGTCAGTAAAGGATCTGAAAAGACTCTTGCTGTGTCTGTGGCTCTTTGAAGTTGGGGCGGATCTGGTTTTGATTAGATCAATACTTTGTGTTTCAGAGCGGAGACGGGCAGCCCAGAGAAGCGCCCTGCTGACATAAGAGAGTGAGCAGATTACAGTAGGAGCTCAGAGGAGCCATGAGCCGGGCGCTTATGGACCATATCTCCAGTAGTTTCCGAGAAGATGCTCCTCGACCCCCGGTGCCTGGAGGGGAGGGCGATGCGCCCTGCTACCCCACCAAACCCACAGTAATGAAATCTTTGGAATCTCCTAAGTCAGCTGTGCTGGGCTCTCCGAGCTCCTCCAGGAGAAACGAGGATGGTCTTGGGGAGCCAGAGGGGAGTGCCTCCCCAGACTCACCGCTGTCCCGCTGGACTAAATCTTTACACTCTCTCCTTGGAGACCAGGACGGTGCTCTCCTCTTCAGGACATTCCTGGAGCAGGAGCAGTGTGTTGATACTTTAGACTTTTGGTTTGCCTGCAATGGCTTCAGGCAAATGGACCTCAAAGATCCCAAAACTCAGAGAGTGGCCAAAGCTATTTACAAGCGCTACATAGAAAATGACAGCATTGTTGCCAAACAGCTCAAGCCTGCTACAAAAACCTTTATAAGGGATTATATCAAGAAGCAGCACATCGACTCTGCCATGTTTGACCAGGCTCAGACGGAGATTCAGAGCAACATGGAGGAGACTGCCTACCAGCTGTTCCTCACTTCAGACATTTACCTGGAGTATGTGAGGACTGGGGGAGAGAATCCGGCTCACGTCAGTGCCAATGGCCTGGCCGAGCTCAAAGCAGTGTGTGGCTACATGTCCACACTGCCGGAGGAGGAGGAGTGGAGCTGTGACTTCAAAACCAAAGCCCTCATTGGACTAACCACCAGCATTCAGCGGGCCCCCATGTCCCTGAGGGCAGTGGAGGTGATGGAGAGGAGCTACAGGTAAGACTGCTGCTTGTAATATTCATGTACATATGTATATTTGCAATGAGTCTTCTCTTTTCTCTGAACATTTCCAGTGTGATTCACTCATAGCACCTGCTAGTTTGATCAAGGGTAATTGATTATGAGATAAAAATAGATTCTAAGCATGAATACTTATGCCACATAATCAATGAGGAGTGTACATATCCTGATAGCTGCAGTGGAGTTACAGCAAAGTCCTGCTCACATCAGGACTGGCCTGGTGCCAGTTACCTGTGGACAGCAGAGTTGAAAACATGTGTTTCTTTAATGTGCAGCTTGGTGGTCAAACTGGAAAAATGGTTGCTTTGAAATAGATCCCCTGGTGCCTCCCATTGTCACCAAACTCATTCAAAACATGTGGAACTCATTTCTGCCTCTTCCGCTCTGCTGTCCTCACCTCTTCTCATTTAACTTTGTTTTGGAGAAGAAAACAAACCCTGAACAACGGCAGCAGCTCCAGCTCAGAACCGACAGCACCCCAACCCACTCTCTCTCTCTCTCTCCTTCCCTCTTTTTTTCTTGTTTGCGTCAATTCTCCTCTGATTCTCTACTTCGTTGCTCTCCCTCCACCTCCTCCACTTTTATCTCGCGTTGCTTTTGAAAACTCTGAGACTAGGAGGCATGCTTCTGGAGTGAAAGTGCGGGGAAAAGAAACACTGTGAGGAAGAGAGAGAGAAATGAAAAAGAGGGAGGGGCGAAGGGATAAACGCGAGGCAGGAGCAGG
>KN498640.1:0-13066 GCA_000787155.1 Scartelaos histophorus | reverse complement strand
CGAACCCGGCCCGCCGCACTGGGGCCTGACAGCAGGATGTTTCTGGGCTTCAGGTCTCGGTGAACTGCACAAGCCACAAGGTAGAAAAGAATACAGTATTAAAATAAATAAATAAATAAACACAATGAAATAAAGTATTTACAAATCTAGTGATGAGTGATTTCAGACCTATATTTAGGGAGTGAAGGTGTGACAGACCACACATGGTTTGTTCCAGTAAGCAGATGGGACTTAGCTCTGGGAAAGCTGATGGGTTTTCTACATACTGCAAAGAAAAGAAAGGATCACGTTTCATTTTTGCATCATTCATCTTATAAAAAATACTTTCTAGCAATTTCTGTTACCTAGGCACTTGGCTATGAGTTCCCAGTTCACCAATTTAAAAAAAGGTGGATGTAACTTAGTTGTGCTTAGTTTTAAATTGTGGTTCACCAAGAAATAGATAGATAAATAAATTAGTAAATAGTGAAAATGCATTCCCACTCTCATTCATGAATCTTTCTACACAGCAAAAAAATGCATATCTAGGCATTAAAAGTGCATTTAAAACTTCTGGTAGTGGTGGTGCTTGTCTACAGGTATTTTTTTTTATGTGGTGAATGGGAGACACTTAGTAGCAGATTAGCTCCTGACCTGTTGCAGTGTGGCGGCGCACAACTCTATGGCGATGTAGGTGAAGAGGCGGTCCCTCTCGGTGCAGAAGTATCGGATGACGTTTGGGTGTGTGTCCGACTCCCTGAGCAGCTGCACCTCTCTCTCTGCCACCTCCAGACACTCGGGCAGGATCCTCTTCACAGCCACGTGCCTCCCATCAAACCGACCCCTGAGAACGCACAGCACAGAGCTCCAGGCCACGTGCTTATCTCACTCATTTATGGGAGTTTAAATATGTTTGTAAGCATCCAGAAATCAGATCATAATCACATTTTGGTGTGCATGTGGACACAGTTAGAATGTTGTGATGTCCCATAAGTCCAGTAATGTCTGTGAACACACACCTGAAGACAAATGTCCCTGCTGTCCCATGTCCCAGGACGTCCGATGATCTGAATGAGATTTTTCCCACATGGACCTCCTCATTGTCGCCCCCTGTGGGAACATTTCTGCTTTAAACACTTTTCACAGCTAAGCAAATTACAATAATGCATTTTTACTAAGCATATAACTGTATTCTGTGATTTACAATAAACGTGGCAGTCTCCCTATAGCAGAATTCGAACCTCAGACTATAAATATAAATTCACATACAAACACGTTTGTTGGCAGAATAATAGATCTGAGGAATAAGGATTAAACAGAAATCGAATCACGAATCGCACTAAATCTCATTTTGACTAAGTAAATGAGAAGGGCAAACAATTAACAATGAGAAGGGCAAACAATTAACAAAAACAACTTTGAAGCCATATGATCTGATGCAGAGTGTGTGCACAGTGAATACCCAGTTTACCATGTGCTTTTCACACCGAAAAGACTCACTTTAAAGTCTCAGTGCTTTCAGAATGTTCAGTTGCCTTTCATAGAGAAATTAGGAAAATGCAACTAATTTAACCTGACGTGTAATAACAGGTACACATTTTCATCACACAGTCATTCAGTCAATCAAATTTGAATAAAATATTATAATTTTTTTGTTGTGGTTTGGCCCTAATTGATTTTACACAGTCAAAGTGCATATGACAGATTTTCAGGAATATACAGGAAGAAGCTGTTCCGTTGGTAACATTGAGGTTGCTACTGAAAAGTTATGTAATTACTTCTACATATCTGTTGCTCAAGTCCAATCAGGAAGTAAAATGATCTATTTAAATAATAAATACATAAATAATTAAATAAAAACTTGTGGAAAAAATAGGCTGGATGTTTTAATGAAATGAGTAGTCTAACTTATTATGCACTTTAATTAGTGATTAGAGAAGATTGACTGGCACAGTGTCCTCCAATCATACTGTAAAGCAAATAATACATAATTTAGGTTGAAATGATATCAGAAGAAAAAGTGTACAATAAATATTTTTGGAATAGGACATGAATTTAAAGTGGGAGAGGTTTTTACCCCATGCAAATATGTAGCCTACTTATGGTAAAAGTCATACAAACCATTATTATTATTATTAAGGTGGTTTGAGTGGTTGCCGTGGTGGCCGTGGTTGGAGTGATTGTTGGGAGTAGGTCTGTGGTTGGTGCTGTTCGTGTCCACCTCTGATGTGGAGCTACAGCGGCTTTGAGAGCTGGAGACAGGTTCTGGACAAATCCCAGGAGAGTCTGAAAAAACATCAACATTAATACATACACAAAGAATGTATTATTCATTTTCACCATGTTATAATGTTGTTTCTTCATCGATAATAGGCTATAATAGGAATTATTTCATATATGTATAAAATGCATGGCTATGTTGATTATAGCCAAATATAGTATTTTCAGATCTTTATCCAAAATGTTGTGAAACTTGCAAACTCAAACTTGGTGATGAAGGCTACAACTGACAGATAATATTTGGAACACCTTCCTGTGGATAAAAAATGTAAATGTTGAGCTCTAATTTGGTGAATAACTCTGATTGGGGAATGTCAGGGCCGTCCCAGAGGAGGGCGGTTGTTGGCAGTGCCTTCTGTACCCGTGGAGTGGTTGGTCTGCTGGCCGACGTTGGAGTGGGAGGAGTCGAGAGGGACTGTGTGGATGGTGCTCTGGATCCTCTGGAGGCGGGACTCCCAGGCCTGCTCCAGCTGTCTCTGAGTCTTCAAGTGCAGCGCTGCACGCTGGAACAACCATACACAACACACTTACCACACTGACAAATTAAAATGTGTGCACACACTCACTGAAAACAGAACATTATGACTTCACTTTATACATAACTTTGAACGATGTTAGAAGCGATTTGTATGCATGTTTGAGCAGAAGTACAAATGTGAAAGTCCTGTACTTTAATTACAGAAATGTGAACTTAAGCACATTTTACAGTAGATAATATTTGAGAGCAGGAATCTCTACTTTCTACACATTTTTGACAGACTGAAAAATAGACATTTTTTATAAGTTTCTCTTTCATTTTTGGCCCTCTCTCACCTCCCTTTGCTCTACAAGTTAAGTCCCTCCCCCTTCAGAGCACTATTACAGCACAATCAGTGTGCATCCTGCTAAAGAAACTACTGCACATTGCATCAGGTTTTTTTTTCCCCCCCAAACCTCTTCAGGTATGTTTTTGATGAGGAACGATGTAGGTATAGGTTATACATATAATTGAGCTTGTTTTGACAAAATGTGTTTATTGATGAATTGTTATTACATTTAGAAACAAAAAATATCATACAATGTAACCTCTCAAACAGTTAAATATAAAATATAATAGTATTTTATTTATAATTCATTAAATAATCAAAGGTGCCTATTGATTATACCACTTGTATCTCACCTTTATTCTAATAAAGACAAGCCTTTCGCTTCTGAATTAAACTGATTTCAGTCTCTTTAAATGACACAAGACCCAATCTGACCGATCTCGAACAGATTTGTGACGGTGCTTAACTGTTCATCTGTTTTGGAACATTTCTTGCATCATCTCTGCATGTGCATCCTGTTTCCTTGATACACAAAAGTTGATAAGAAGCAATAAATAAGACTTTATTATATTTGCTTTGGTGCTTTTGCACTCCTAGTCTTGAAGTTGAATGCACTTTTAAGTCTTCTAAAATATTTCATGCTGACCTGAACAATGCAAAATGTTGTTGGTTGTTGCAAAAGCATGATACAAAATAATAAACTACAACTTCATAAACCTGATGGAATGCATGCAGTTTTTTGTTGTAATGATAGCACTCTGAAGGGGGAGTGATTTAGTGCGGGGACTAAACTAAATCAAAATGTGAATGTTAGTACATTAGGGCATGAGATACTCACAAGAGGGTAGGAGAAGGCAAAGGCCAGCCACCCTCCCAGCAGCAGGGTGAGCACAGCCAGGGTGAGGTGGTCCTGGGTCATGAACACAGGCAGCACGGCCACTCGAGGGGGGGCCTTCTCTGGGCTCTCTGCTGGATCCGCTTCCCTCTGGGACAGGGGGTCTCTGGGGCTACCGGCCGAGTTCTTAAACTGTAAAACAACAACAGGTCTGATAAAGGAACAAAAGTGAAAGTAAGGGTTGTTCTTTTACTGTTTTAGCGTGAAACTTGATTAGCAATAAATGTAAATTGTACTAGAACATTGTGAAAAAAGAAAAATTGTGAAAAATAAATCATTTAGTACATACAGTCTTCATCTAATGATCAAACATCTTATCTATGACTTGTGTGTCCCCTTAAGCGCACCGTGCTGACGTCTCTGCATATGGATTACTCTAGTTTACGGCAGAAAGCAGAGAGCGTTTTCTTTCATTTACATCATAAATATAAAGTGACCAGTTTGTTCCTCCACTTTGTCGTTGGTGATTGTGGTGAGAGAGTGAAGTAGTGGTAGGTAGTGGTCAGTGATCAGTTTGAGCAGTATCAGAGAATACTATTTCCATCTTCAGTTCTTCAATATCATGTCAGAAATGTACATTAACATCCTGTTTTTTGTCTACAAGTAGTGGTTACAAGAAAAGATCACTTCGAACCGCTTTTCTGACCACTGTAGTGACCAGTCTTGCAGTAGCAGTACTCACATAGCGCTGGTCATAGTAGGAGGGAGAGGCTGGGGAGGGCTTTCGAGGGGGGATCACGGCCTCTCCAAAGCGCTGCAGACCCCCGGGGAAGTCCCTGAGCATAGTGGTGTGAGCCAGAGGAGGCAGCTCGTGGTGTCCTGGATAAAAAGCGTGAGATAGACACTGTAGTCACATGCTCAAAGAAATCAGTATACAGCAGGTCAAACAATGAATGGCTACATGGTTCTAATACTAATGTCGATACCCAATTTCAAACAATATCAGTAGAGAGACGGAGAATAGCGTTTATTGGTCCAAATGTGTTGCGTAGCTGTTTTTTTATTTTATTTTTTATCTCAAGTAATTCCAGTTTTCTATAAATAAAACTTCAAACTTGATGAGACTTTCTAGGCCAACTACGACCAGTAAATAGTCGTATTACATCAGTGTATATGTCCAACCATGATAACATCTGCATCGATTTTTTTTAAATCAATATCTAATCCGCCCAATTTTACAGTATTGGCACAGATATACAATAAACACGCAAATTTTGCACTTGTAATTACAATTAAAAACATCCTATAGTCATATCGTCATCATACATATAAGCAGAGACTGTGTAAAGAAGTGGACTAAGTGGGACGTCAGAAATAGCGTATGCTCCAGCCAAATGAAGCTAATCGAGGCCGCAGCAATTTGGAGCCTAGTTCAGTATTTGGAATTACGACCGTGAGAATTACTGCAACTAAGGGGTAAGACAGCACCTGATTTGTCTGTTATTAGTGTTCATATGTTGATTTAGTTTAGTTTATTTATTTAATGAGACAGTGCACAATCTACATTAACCTTAAGAGATGCATTTACCAGGTTGTAGCGATAGAGCTTATTTCCTCCTGTCGTGTTATAGTTCTAGTTGTGTTATAGCTCAGAAAAATCAAACATACAAACAAAGAGCATTAGACTCCAATCATCATCCTTTTTCAAAATCATCATACAATTCATTCACTCAAGAACATCACTTTCTCTCCAGACACACATCAGTCCACATTATGGGTACAGGTTTGGTTTGAAAGGAGCCACCGATTCACCAGAACTGACAAAACAGCAAACACATAAAACCAAAATAAAGTCGAGAGCGCTGAGTGCGAGCAACAAGCGCGGTTACCAAAGACAGATAAACGTCAAATGATAAAATCTGGTAACGGGTTCACGAAAAGACCAGTGTTCCGAAAGCGCTCGTCGCCGATGTCAGTGCGTGGAGAGTACCTATGAGCAGCCACTGGTTCTTGGGGTGGGTGGTGGTCCCGGGGGGGTAGCGCACATCCGTGGAGGGGGTGATCTCACACTCCCCCCTCTCTCTCACTGTCACCTCTTCTGTCAGGGGCCCTTCGATACGAGCCAGGGTCACTCCACGAGGCTGGAAACACAATGGAACACACACATCATACTTCTGTTTGCAGTGGATATCATTTTATACTAAACACAGGGCTGGATAGGAATTATTTCTACTTGTTTTGTCTGTCCTGTCCTTGTTTTGTATTATTGTGAGGCTATATAAAAATATATATATTTTTTTGAAAGCATTGTAATTTTCAGAGTAGTTTTCAGACAACTTGAGTAATATTTTTATTGAAGTAACCGTAAAAGTTGTGAATACGCTTCCAACTGTGAGTCTACAAGGGACAAAAGCTTCTACGTTGACAATACAAAATGACTTTAACATTTTTATTTCTTGTGCTGCTCCTTCACGTATGTTTTTTTGTATATTTTTTTTGTGCATAATTTATTGTTTTGTTCTTTCATTTACATTAACTCCAAATTATAAATCACATGTTGCGTCCTGAAATTTAGCCTTTTTTAAGTAGTAGTTTCCCTGTATATATTTTTTGCTCTTACTTGTGTAATTTATTGAAATTTGTCCTTTGAAGTAACATTTGAGCTGCTCTGCCCACCGCTGCCTATACATTTATATAATAAATATGGACTTACCACTAAAGAGACTCCGTGATGGACGAGAGAAGTCGAGGCGTAGAGGTGAGAGTCCATTTTTCCAACGTAAAGAGTATGTCTGGAAATAAACAAAGTTTGGTTGCAGTTAATACATAAACATATTTTGGTATATTAAAATGTACAGTTGTAAATGTAGCAAAAGGTTGTTAAATAATATAAAATAGTAATCATGGAGAATAAAAGTTGCAAGTTTTCATTACATTTTTGAAAGAAGACAACTTTGGATTCACGAAACAAGCGTGAATAAAGCAAAAAATATAACTCCGGGTATAAGATGGTAAGGTCCTACATTACGCAAAACTGTCTCGTCTGAGCTTCTTGCCATTTTAGACTGCTGTTACCTTCTCTAAACATACCTGTTGTGCTTCATTTCATTCACACATTTCTGAGCAACACTTTATTAGTTTTCTGTTTACATCTTTAAAGCTTAGAATACTGTGTCCCATGTTGTGATGTCATGTAGTGGTATTTTTCAAGTTAACAGCTCCTTTTACATTTATGCTGCATTCGTTTATCGTTTATCGTTTATCAGGTCCGAGCTTCAAGAGTTTTTTCTGTTTTCATTTGTCCGACTTGAAGAAAAACATGGACCCTAACTGCAAAGCTGTTTTTGCTTTGCTGAATACCAGGCTCCAAAATAAGTCTGTGCTTCAACTACAGGAGGAAGAATTCAATACAATTAGTATAATTCAGAATATTAGTGAAGTGAGAGCATTGGTGTTGCATGATAGTAGATCATTTCGGCATGTTAACTAGCAGGAAATGGGCTAAAAACACAGGAAACACTGACTACAAAACCCACAGGCAGTGATAAGGGCGCCGTAAGGTACTGGAGTAACACAAGTGACTGAAATTGTCATTTAATCCACCAAAGAGCCCAAACACAATGAAAACAGTTGTGTGGGTGCAGCCATGTTGGATTTTAACTTGCAGGATCTGTGTGTTCCTCATGTATGAATGAAACAAAACACCACTCCAGTGTCAGACATTAGAGTTGCTTACACCAGCTGAGTCTGTGCTGTGGCCTGCTCCTTCACAAACTGGTAGCTCCACTTGAGGCTGGAGTAAGGGTCGGCTCGCTCGCTCGCAGAGGAGAAGGTGAGGAAGCGCAGCGTTTCCATGGCGAGGGACAGGTGAGGGGCGTGTCTAAGGGAGTCTCCGGAGTACAGGTACACGCCCACCACAGGAGAGCCGTAGTTCTGACTCCACAGCACATCACCTGACAGAGAAACATTTATTCTAGACAAACTATACAGCAGTACAAGTACTTCAGAATATTATTGCTAAAATACACCCAATAAATTTAGTTTTAGTAGTGACATTCAAACAGAACAGGAAATAACTACAGCAGAGGTGCATAGTAATCAGTTACATTTACATAAATAACTTGATAAAGAAATTGTACTTTTCTAGCAGCATACTTTTACTACTACTTGAGTAATATTTTTATTGAAGTAGCAGTTCTCTTACTTGAGAAAAAGTTATAAAGGTCTTATAAATAGTAATAAATAGTTTTATGTTGACAATATGAAACGATTTGAGCATTTGTGTTTCTTGCGTCGCTCCTTCAGATTTGATTTAGTTTGAGTTTAGTCTATATTTTGTGTCTGATCCTGAAAACAGCAGATTTTGTGTATTACAATCCCATTCAAAGGTTGTAATATTTAGTTTTTAATTGTTAAACACTATGGAAACGTCGTAATTATATCACATTTTGTGCGTTATTTTGTCGTTTAAATGACTTCATCGGTTACTCTTTAAGTACTCTTTCTTGAGTAATACTTTTCCTAAATACATTTTAATCTTACTTGAGTAATTTGTTGGATCACTACTACTATTTCACTAATATTATTTTGAAGTAACGTTACTCTTGAGTAGAAGTTTTCACTAGTACCTACTTCTGATTTCCAAAACATAAGCATGAAATATCTGGACACCACTTTACTTAAAGTTACACTAGAGAAGAATAAAACACATTTACATTTTATTAATGCTATAATATTAATAGAAAGGTAATTAGTAGGTACTTTTAATAATATATTTATAGGAGGAGTTGCAAATACAGTATTTACCTTAAAGGTGAATATAGTTACTACATAAAAATTTTGGTCCAGCCTCACAGCTCTCCTCACCTGTCTCTCTGTCCACTGTCACTACAAGTCCATCCCCGCTGGATACAAGGTGGGCCATTTCTGGAAACACAAATACACACATAACATTATGCTTAATAATATATATTCATTCTTACAATGTTTGGTTCAATTAGAGCTGCGCAATAAATCAAACTGATCAAGATTAAGACGTCTACAGCCAAGTGTGTGCTTTGGAATTCAGACTTCAGAAGACATGTAGAAATATATATTTATAGTTAGTTAAATGTAAAATGAATTATATACAATGTACACTGTATGAAGACTTACATACCAAACTAACCAACTAAATACCAGAAAAGCAACAAGGTAAGTGATGTAGAGACAGTTGAGTTGAAATGTTGAAGTGAAGTTCATAATACAGGATAAAAAGATGTTAAAAAGTAGTTAAAGGTTAAACAAATTGTATTCAAGATTGATTTTAATTTCCACAGATATGACGTATCTGTGTCTCCAGATACAGAACACAGCTTTTACTGATAATGATTGTATTGTTAATCTATTCTTGATTACAAAAACACTGGACTTGATGCTAAATGTATTTGTTATAATAATAGTTTTGGTTCAAGAAGATGCAGGGTGAGCATCACATGAGTCATTTGGGTTGCCAGTTCCACTGAAATCCAGCTGGTTTAAACCTAAATTGCCTCAGACAGTAAACGGTCCTGTTGAGCTGTGCAGTGACTGAAAGGTTTTGATTCTGTGCTCTTCTCTTTTAATTTAAATTTTATGATGATTATTTACTGTGGGTATTTGTTTGTATTGTATGTCTTTTGTATTCTGTAAAGCGTTTTGAATTATTTTGTGTTCCAGTTGTGCTATAAAAAGCTACAGATGTTTAGTGCAAATCCAGTCTTAGACATAATAGTCATAATAGTTTGCTTGTAGCCCTTTAAGAGAAATAAGATTTAACACACGCATCTTCTGTAATCTTGTGTTTCCTCTTCCGTCTGAGTCACAACCACAAGGACACAAACCCAACTTCATCCTTGTACTGAAGATGGCCTTGTATAAGCACTGAGATTGATAGAATTATCTTATTTTTAACTTGGAAAATGAGTAGGTGGAATGAAGTGTTATAAACTTTCCACTTAAAAACCACGTATCATTTGCCTTTTTGAATAACATTTATTTGTTTATTATAGTTTGAGACCTGTTGAAAAGGCTGAGAGTTTATTTTAACATGTCTGCGCTTTGAGCAAATAAAGATTTACAAATAAAAACAGCTAAACAAATATTGGTTCAGTTGTTTTTGTTAGAACAAAATTCAGCAGAAATCTTTATTAAAATAGTTACACTGAAGCTTTATTTGATCTCAAAATCTGCACTTTTACTTTTACTTTTTAGTCTTTATGTACATTTTTAAACAGGTATTTTAATACTTTTATTTGAGTAGATTTTTTCATGTGATGCTTTTACATTTACTTGAGTATTTTTTTTTTTTTTGCTCTGGTATCTGTACTTTTAGATAAATAACAAAATTAAATACTTTTTCCACCACTGGAAACAACATTATAACAGAGATCAGAAACTAGTGTAATACAGGCCCCTTTGTGCTGGAGGACAGGTCAGAATTCTCTAGTGGAATTTGCCATTTAATTGCAGACTGAAGATTTTTCGACCTGGTTTGTGGTTAATATCACTAATTCCTGGGCCTATTCACATGAAACAAAAACTGAGAATTCAACATCTGTTCTGTAAATAAATACATAAATAAACAAAGTGGTGACATTATTCAACCCCAAACATGTGAAAGCTGAGTGATACATTAACAGTACATGTTTCTTATGTTTCTTGCACCACTTCTTCAGATCAGAAGAAGTAACTGTACTCTTACTTTTAGCTACTCTAGTTTGTAATATCTAGTTACCCGTTATTATATTTTTCAACTAGATATGTACTGCCAAATCAAGCTAACTACTATTTAATTCAAGCATTCATGAACTTTGTATTTTATTTCAGGTTTTCTTGTGCAGTATAGGGTGTGTACGTACTGTAGTCCTGTTTCTCGTCGTAGGCAGGGGCAGAGTAGTCGTTGTAGGTAGCGTTCCACCGTAGCTCCTGAGTCTTGGTGTCAAACATGGTCACCATATACTCTGTAAAGACAGAAAATGTGCTCAATAAAAGAGAGGGACCCAGTCTGCTGACCTGCACCCAGAGGACCCTCGTAACTCACCTCCACCCACCGGTCCCTACGCGTAAACAAACTGCAGCTGTGCCAAAAAAAAACCAAAGTCTGACCACTGCTTTCAACGTAACGATACAAAACAGAGCTGCAGAAATACTGGAAGCACTGTCCTTGTCCTTAAAAGAATCACAGACTCACGAATGTGCACTTGTTTTTTCTAATCTGGGATCCATGCAACTGCTGCTTTCATTTTTATATTTTAAAATAAAAAGTTGAATATATGTTAAATAAAATAAAAGATTATTTTACATTAGACAAGCTCAAACCCCATTCCTAACCTTATCAATTAGATATTTGTGCCTAATCTAAACCAGACACAGTGTCTACGGCAACATTCATGGATAAACTACGTCTAATATGCCTCTGCTATTTAATTCCTAGCCTATGTTCACAGTTAAATATCTGTTTTTTGTTTATAACATGTTTTAAATTCCTGATTTATCTACATAAGCAGAGTAGAGCAGAGATAACACAAACAAGAAATTAAATCTATTGGTGATTAAAGGGCCTATGTTCTCCAAAATTGACGCTTGTAAGATTTAAGCCATGTTATAATGTTGTTACTTCATCAAAAACATACCTGGAGTTGTGTTTTGTTCTATTCACATAATATGTTTGAAGAATCCCACAATCCCACAGTCAACATCTCCACAGCTCAAAATACTCTGTTCCACCTTGCAGTAATTATCAAGTTAACAGCTACTTTTTTACCTTTAACAAAGATTGAATTCCAGGGCTAAAACTATCCAAATGTTTGAGAGAAGAAAACAGCCTAAAAATACAGGATCTGTGTGTGAAACATGTGTGAACGAACCAAAACCCCGGGTATGTTTTTGACGAGGAAACAACACAGATCAGAAAGCAGCGTAATATGGCGCTTTAAATGTCTCTGAAGCCCCACAACAAAATGAGCTTTATCACCTTTAATAAGCTTTAACAGACAATGAAATAAGGCAACAGCTGACAGAAAGTGCTATATTTATAAAGTAAATTCGTGAAAAATGGTGAAGGACATGAAATAAAACGCCTTGTGACCTTAAAATGCATTTGACAGTTGTTATTTTGGTTATTCTGGTTTATAATTGTACTTCCTTGTTAGACAACGGCAGGAGATATGACTAAGCCTGTCACGGTAATAAACCAATTTTTAAATAGACAGTATCATTAAAAGGCCTGAGCTGCAACAAATAAATCGTTTTCAGATTTTTTGTTTGTATGATTCGACTGTACCTGTGCGGCCTATGTAGAGCAAAGGGGTGTTGGGGCAGATGGACTCCGAGGAGCCGGTGGTGAGACTGGTTTGCTTCTCACCAGTCTCTGGGTCCACCACAAACCACATGTCCAGCTTTTTACCTGCACACACAAAAAAACACAAAAAGGTCACAAACTATGCACAATGTCAAATGCGTGGGTTACTTTCTTCATTTTCTGACTCTGGGTTCCTCTTAAGGACTAGTTAAGCAGGTCAGAGTTAAAGTTACAGTTACAGATGTTACCATGAGTTAGTAGGGGTGGGTTAGGACTCACTGTGTACAAATGAAGTGAGAAACTGCAGCTCAATAGGAAACATATACATACATATAGAGATAACAATTTGAAACTTCTTCTGTATTATACTTACATAAGTGCAAGAAAAATAAATATTACAACTTTTTCATCATGTAATGTAATGGCTAGAACCTCATTTTGTTGTCATATTAGATAAAAAAAATACAGAGGAGATTTTAAATGTCTTATTAAGTATTTAGACAAAACTAAATTTTATTGAAAATTGGCCTGGTTATTCAAAAATTGGTCCCATTTTTTTTTAGTTAAAACTTAAATAAATCAGGCTTGAAACTGGATATAAACAAATCCTTCAGTATGAAAGATTCTATGTTGGGAGACCAAACCAAAAATGAATTAAATAAATAAATAAATACATAAAAGTAGTGACTCCCCTTAGATATGTTCCTAATTACAAATAGAGGATAAATATAACTAATATAATGTGTGTTTCAAATAAATAACCAAACACAAAATCCATATTGTAAGCATGATTTTTGTCAGGAAAAAGCTTAATTTATAGGCTTAAAGATGCACTAAGCAACTTTT
>KN498636.1:15049-33585 GCA_000787155.1 Scartelaos histophorus | reverse complement strand
AAATAAATAATATATATAAATAAAATATAAATATATAAATGTAAATATAAATAATAAATATAAAATTTAAAAAAATCTAATAAAATGAATATAATAATAGCTATAGTGTAATTTAGCCCCCGGTTAACAGCTATGGAAATACTGCTACATGTGTCATATCTACTGAATGTGCACAAACAGGAAGTGAACAAGTAAAGTACACAAAAGACACAATTAAAAAAATGTTTTAGTTAAATTATTAGTCCTCGGCACTTTAATATTATTTGACAGTTTAAAAATATGGTTTAAAATGATCAGCGTGTAAAGGAAAATTCACATTTTTGGGGCAGGGCCGGAAGTGTGCAGACATTCCGGTGTGAAGGAAACAGTTAGACATGTCATGACATTATGTACTGACAGATTTGCATGGTTCGGTTACAAGTTATAAATCACTTAAAGACGTGTAGTAGTAGTGCTCAGCAGCATATGGCTAAATTAAAGGGTAAGGTATTGTTAGTGGGAAAACTATGCTGTTTTTCTCTGCATAGCAACAGTTTGGCAATAAAACGTGTCAGTCAAAAATATTCTTCATTCTTCATGTAAATTCAAATGTAAATAGGATTGGGCTAAATTACAAAAATATTTATTTTTATTTTTTTTTAATTCATATTCATTGATCATAATTGGATTTATGTTATATTTTTACATTTAGATTATAGCCAAATGAACATGGAAACAAACAGGAGGGTCAGGTTTGTGGAGATGCAAGCCAGTCACATCGCATGATTTTATTTTTTTAATACAACCAAATACAACCAAAAATAGTTGATCTTTTAGGTTAAAAAGTTAAGAACTTTAAGAAATCATTATCATTTAAAGTGCCCTTCTGATGCTCTTTTCTAATCCATGTTCTAATGTTTCACTGTTGTTTCACTGTCAAAAAACACTGTTTAACATTTAAGATGAAACTAAAAACACTTTGTGATGTCATGTGGCAATACAGGAAGTGTTCCACTGTCTTTTTAGACTACACACACCTTCACTATTTAGAATTATTTGGATACTTTCAGTCTTGAAATTGCCTATCTCTACAGACAAAAGATAAAATGTAGCTGTTAACTTGAAAACTATCACTTCCTGACATCACAAGGTGGAACAGAGTATTTTGAGCTTTGGAGATGTACAGACTAATAATAAAGGATTACACAAACTTGTTTTTGAGGACCTCACAGTACTATGACATAGCTAAAGCCTCATAATATAGTATCTCAAACACATAAAATAGTTTGAACTCTGCCACATACAAACCAAATACCATTAAAATATTAAAATATCCAAGCAAAGCATTGTTGATTTGAAATTATCTTGATTCAGACTTGACAATGGCTCTAGTAACAGTCCTTAATGTACATAATCCAATAACATGCTTTCAGTTTTATCTGTTGTTTTTCCCCTCATAAATCACAAGTGCAGTAAACCTTTGGAGACACCTTTAATACTGCAGAATAACTCTATGATTAACGGATAGGACTACGACAGATTTGGTGAATAACATTTTCTGTGCCGAGCTGCATCTGCTGTAGGACCCGAGGCGCCGTTTCTCACCAACAAGTTTTATAGCGGTCGTACGTGGAGAGGTATTACAGCAGTCAACAGCAAATAAGTGCCAGTAATTTCAGACAGAGTGATTCACAAATGTGCTGTCAGGACTCTCCTCGTGTCACTTTTTGTGTATGTGGAGTCATGCAGCAATGTAGACATATTACAAGTGTGTGTGTGTGTGTGTGTGTGTTATAGATGCCTGGTGACAGACAACAACAAAAGATAGGCTAGACTGTACCTCATATCAAAGCCACATGTTTTGCCTTGTGTAAACAAATCATTCAAATGAAATATAAAGTGATGGAAAGTGCTGGAAATGTACAACTGTATTTGCACTGTTGTTTTCTAATCTTTGTTATAATGTTGTTTCCTCGTCAAAAACATGTCTGGAGCTTTTTGTTTCATTTACCCATGTTTAACACACAAACCCTGCATATTTAGGTTGTGTTCATGTCATGTGGTAATGCATGTGGTAAAGTCCATACACCCTCACTATAATCATTTGGATGGTTTCAGGCCTGGAATTGTCTCTACTGAACTAAAGGAATTAATAGACTAATAATAAAGGATTAGTCAAACATGTGTGGATTGTCACTTTTTGTGTATGTGGAGTCATGCAGCAATGTAGACATATTACAAGTGTGTGTGTGTGTGTGTGTGTGTTATAGATGCCTGGTGACAGACAACAACAAAAGATAGGCTAGACTGTACCTCATATCAAAGCCACATGTTTTGCCTTGTGTAAACAAATCATTCAAATGAAATATAAAGTGATGGAAAGTGCTGGAAATGTACAACTGTATTTGCACTGTTGTTTTCTAATCTTTGTTATAATGTTGTTTCCTCGTCAAAAACATGTCTGGAGCTTTTTGTTTCATTTACCCATGTTTAACACACAAACCCTGCATATTTAGGTTGTGTTCATGTCATGTGGTAATGCATGTGGTAAAGTCCATACACCCTCACTATAATCATTTGGATGGTTTCAGGCCTGGAATTGTCTCTACTGAACTAAAGGAATTAATAGACTAATAATAAAGGATTAGTCAAACATGTGTGGATGAAACACAACTCCATGTTTGTTTTTGATGACGTAATAATATTCTAATATGGCTTAAAGCTCACAAGAGTCAATTTTGTGTAACAGAATCTCTTAGAAAATGTAAAACATACACATGAAAAATAAAGAGTTTGCCAGGAAAGGCTCAATCACTGCCTTGCAATCAGATTAGTTTATTTCAGTGACGTGTGAAATAAAGGAGCTCATTGGTCACTCATCATTCTAAACGAAATCTAATTTTTCTCACTCTGTGCCGAAGGAGAAAAGAGATCAGCAAAGAGGGCTGAAGGAACCAACGATAGGGAAAGTGGAACTGGTGCTACACTCAGGAACTTCTGTGATTTAACTATATAATTACATGGGTAGAATTATAATCAATAATCAAAATATATATACTCAGTTACAGTAGCTGGAGTATATGCAATTTGATCCTTTCCCCCTGAACACAAATCCTTCTTATGCAGCGTCTGAGTGCAGCTCAGAGGAAAGTGTGAGTCAAAGCAGAGGCCTCCTTCTTCAGAGGCAGATGTCTGGTACATTGAGCCATGACGGACACCAGCGCTGACAGCAGAGATCACACTGACAGATGGACTCACTGGACAGACGAGTGTCCTTCAACGACACCGACAGAAATTCATGTAGCACAAGACAAGCGTCAGAACAAGAAACATCACATCACAGGCCTAGGCTTGAACAATACCAGGAATTTAACTGTAAACCCTATAAACCGTATCTCCACTCCTCCTAGTGTATATACTGCTATATAATACAGGTTAACATGTTTTTCTCATTCTCATGTGAAAGCTCAAAACCTCCAAAATACATTGACTGGCTGTAGGTGCGAGGGTTTAGGTAGTGAGGATTCAGATCAGAGAGAGTCCTTTAGGGTTAAATCAAGTGTATTTCAGCATTGCAACTAGCAACCAAGATAAGAAAATCTTATCTTACATACTTTTACATTTCTTTAATACAAAAAATGGGTTGGTCTAAGCCAGCCAATAGAAATTTGTGTTCCTGCGGCAAGAATCCGCACATGGTCCCTCCTCTAATATAAATTAATATGACTGTCAACTCACCTGTGTGTGGCAGATGACATTTTGCACAATTAATGAGTGAATTATATCGAGAAAGTGCACATTAAGAGCAATAATCCCTTAGTACTAACTGAAACAGACAAACAGATCAGTATAGTAAAGCTAATAATGTTGCTTGCTCCAGTCATAATGGTGGTATGACAAATAGTGGTGAGATTATCGCTAACTTTTGTACTAAGTGGAAGCTTTTATCAAGGTGAGAAAATTCCATAGCAGACACCAAAAACATGCATTAACATACCACTGCAAAGCCAAGGTTAGCGAACTTACTCACTTATTAGGCCTAACTACCCCTTTGGAAATATACATCTATAACTTTTGGCACACAGACCTCTAATAACAAGCGGCTAACAACCACTCATTACGGGGGCTTGAGGAGGAGATTTACAAATCTAGGGTTCAGCGGTGTTGGACAGGCCCCCCTCACTTGAAAATGGTTATCCCATCAAGGACACGCCGAACCGTGTGATAAAATCGTATGATTTATTCTTGGCGGCTGATAATTACTGGTGTCTTGTCACCTGTCAAAATGAATGGACAGGGAGAGTCCGAGGCTGTAGTCTCTGTGCTCTTTACACCACAGCAGTAAATCTGACATGTTTGTGAAGCCATAAATCACAGCTCCTCTGAACACAGCGCTGCTCCTGCTACTGTTAAAGACTGTTAAAGTGGATTTAACAAACACAGGAAGGGTTGCCTGACACAAAGGTGTGCAAGTGTAGATGTCCAAGTGATACTTTTAGAGTGAAAGAGATAAGAAAATGTCTCCCCTAAGTCCATCAAAGCTCAAAGCTCAAACCCCATCATTGCCACTGTTATCAGTGGGAGATTTGCGAGCATTTAAGTACAGACCAGAGTTATTTTAGTTATATCAGATTTTCTTTGAAAAGAGCCAAAAGCTCACTTAAAACAACACATTACAATGTACTGACTTTTTGAATCAGTGAAAGTTTCAGGTGTTAATGAGGTAATGAGCATTCTGATTGAAACTGACAGATCACTGAAAAGACCCTTTGTTCCTCTTAACACCAGTCTGTTTGCATGTAGAGCTGATGTATTAGAGGGAGTTGCCTTCATATTTCAGTAGAGGCTTGCTGGATAAAATGTTATCTCTATAACATGCATACATTTGCATTACAAAATAACAATGCACTGGGTGGGAAAAGGGCAGTATAATGAGTAAAACTCACAGTTAGGCTAACCCCATGAAGAAAGCAGTAAAATGGCTAGACCTCAAATCAATAGTTGTCCTCTGAGAGCTGCAGCGCTGGGCTGTAATTGTTTTAAAGGTTGGCGTCTCAAAGCCGCAACACGTACAATAAAAAGTCATGAGCAGGAAGGAAGCAATGCTTGTGAACGACCCCTGGTTCAGTACCTGAGAGCAGGACCTTTACTTACCTGCTGCACTTGGCCAGGAGCTTAGCTCCTCCATCCTACAATATCTGACATCTATTGTGTGGTGATGGGCTCCTCAGCTCCAACCTAGACATGATTTGTTTACGTTGATATTTAGTCACTTTCATGTTACACACTACTGCTATTAGTAATGGGTTAATGATGCCTTATACATTAACCTCGGATTCATAATATGAAATGAAAACATCTTAGTAATGTTAAAATGCTGTCAATGAAAGATCGATGGTTTAAGCCAGCAGCAATTGTAGGTCCTAATTGTAAAATATTTGCCCTTGTTTTTCAGTGTCTTTGAAGTCTTGAGTTTGTTCGGCTTCTGTCCTCAGGTGCTGCCCAGGCCTGATTTATGGGAGAGGTTCCAGCGGAGCTCCTCTAAATTACATGGCCCTTAAGCCTAAGCGCAGAGAGATACACAGGGGAGAATGGACATTCTGAAGACAGCTAATTGTAAGGACAAATCTAAACCAGCACAGATAAGAAGGTTCCTCTCTTCCCACACCTGAGAGGGACAACTCAAACAAGTGTAGCTCACATGATACATGGCCATGGCCTCAGAATGTGTACAATGTCCATTCAGCTCAATCAAATATTTCCTTATCAAAGGTAGGCTTGATAATTAATATATAGATTTTTATGTAATGGGTTCATTTAGACTATAATAACTATAAGGCTCTAAACTTATGTCATTTTAAAAAAATGCACAAATAGTTCAAGTAAGTTTGAAGTTGACTAAATCCTTGCATTTGTATATAAAATGACATTGAAGTGATTGCATTAGATCATGTAGGAGATGGAAGGGAGAGTCAGAGGAGGAGGTGACAGTGCCATTTGGCCTGAGGGCTCCCATAAACCAGGAGATGGAGAGAGTGCACAGCTCCTCACAGGTACCTGAGTCATGTGACCTCAGCAGCTTTAAAAGGCAGACCGACCTGACGGCTCAGTTACAAGTAATCACAAGACAGCAGCTGCAGTCAGAGTAGGAGAATACCAGGGCTGTCGGCACAGGGGACACACCGACAGCCCCGCACACGAGACCAGATAACCTGACACAAACATTACATAGACTTTTGTCATTTTAAAGGTATTTTTTCTGGCGTTTTGCCACTGTTCGCACCATGAGCTGCAGCAGTGTGGCCGGCTCAGAGTTTTCTGAGGAAGAGTTAGAACTGTGCACTTTGGGCCATGGTGAAGAAGAGGGAAGTCCTAAAGGATCCTTCCAGGACAGCGAGAGCTCCACCAGCCCCAGTGAAGCAGAAGAAGGCCAGAGCAAGAAACGCAACCGCCCGGTGCGCTCCAAAGCTCGGAGGATGGCAGCTAATGTCCGTGAGCGTAAACGTATCATGGACTACAACCAGGCTTTCAACGCCCTCAGGGTTGCCCTGAACCATGACCTCAGTGGAAAACGCCTGTCCAAGATCGCCACTCTGCAGAAAGCCATCAACCGTATCTCTGCTTTGTCCGTGTACCTAAGCTCCAATCCACCCAGCAAACCATGCAGTCACCGGGAGTGTAACCGCGGCACAGGGGCCCCTCGCACGGAGCAGAGTCGGGCCCCTGGACCCCGAGTGGAGCAGCAGAACTATGTTGCCTGGCACATGCCCATGCCCCATCAGAGGGCACAGGCAGGATCTCACCTGCACAGGTTATCCACTGAGCCTCACATCTACATGGACACCTCAGGGTCCTCGTGCCCTCCATCCCCACATTACCCCTGCTACCCTCCAGAGGCACAGCTCTACTCCACACACGGACACTGTGGAAGCCCCCATGAGCACCCCCCGAGCCCCCTCAGGTACTCACAACCGGGGGAAGGTCTGGGCTACCAGTCTGCAGTCTGGGCCTCCTGTACACAAGGATACATAGATCAGTTTGTAGAACCAGCGCCAGGACTTCACTGGCCTGTGGGCTATCTGCAGGAGCCTGATCACAGCCTGTCACTGTGCACAGAGATACTTTAACAGAGTGTGCATTGTGACTCTGCACTGCACAAGCTCTTCCTAGAGTCCTATCAGTGTCCTGTCAGTGTCCTATAGGAGCATGCACTGAGAAGCACAGGGATGGACTGTGAACCACTGGACTCAGCAGTGATGCTACAGAAACATGTGTAAATGTGCGATGGCATCTAGACCACAGAATGTTGTAAATGCTGCAGAAATGCATGTTGTTCTCTGATGACGGTCTTTTTTTCTCCTGAATAGTTTAATTTTGTGGTTATGACAAACGCAATGTTCATGTTGTTAAAATGCTACATGATGAATATGCATTGTACATATGGTCCTGCACTTGACAAAACCCACTGTATTACACTGGTCAAAATGCACAAACTAAAATGTGACTTATGGCACCAAGTTATGTATTTATTATTTTATTATGTTCATTTTGTTAAATACGTATGGCATTTTAAATAAATCTTTAAAATATAATATTAGAGTCTTTTCTATTTTAAGTTTTGCCAAACAAACAACAATAGTGTGTAGTGCAGTGCAGAGAGCATGTGTCCATGTGAGGGGCGGTGTGTGGTTGATTATAGCCCTGGGTCGCTCTGCCGCAGAGATGACAGAGGTCCTTCACTGTTGAGAAATGTCCTTACAAGTCCATTCATGTCATTTTTGTGAGCGGGGAGAGAAGGTGCTATTTACACAAAGCTATAAAACACACAGCCCATTAGGGGAAGGACAACACTGTTTTACCTGGTGCAGCTAAATCAATGATCACTGCAGAATCAACATGTAACTGTTCAGGAGGAGGGTTGGTTCCTGCTTGAATCAATGGAGATGTTATTGCTTTTGACCATGATGTTACATGGTTTTGAGTTTATTTACCCTGAATTTGCTCATTTGCAGGTGTTATAGCGTTTATAAAATGCACTGAAAACATACACTCTGAGTGTGAGTGGAGCCACCTCCCCGAAAATCTACTTAGAACTTGTTAACTTGGCCATACCGTAATTTTCTCCCCATACAAAAAACTGTTAACTTAACCCTGTAGTTTAGATCTGTAGAAACAGTGTGATTCTTAAATTTGTTTATTAGTTCATATTTCAGTCGTTTTGTCATTTTTTTTTTTTTGACAATTTAAAATATGAACTTCAAACTTCAATCTATTATTATAACTTAAATCACAAATTTAATAGGAATCACAATTAAATATCTTTCCTAAATCATGTTTTGCTAATGCTCACATCCACATACCAGGACAGTGATGCAAAGGCAGGTGTATAAGTCCAATATACATTTAACCATTTGCCTGGTCAACAACACTACACACAACTGAGTAAAAAAACACAACCTGTATATCAACAAAAGCTTTCCCTCTCCTGCAGGCCAAAGGTAATGGAAAACAGGTATAATATTAGAGCCTGGGACAGAACCACCGACAGATTTATGTGGGCTCAGGAAGGAAGAGTGTGCCCCGTCATCATGGTGGTGAAATCCCCTGTCTGTGAGCACGGGCCTGCAGGTGCACCACAACCTGAGCCACTTTTGAACATCCTGGAGGTCCACAGCAAAGAGACCATTCACAATAACAGATCCTGAGGTGAGATACAGAGACAGTGCTGGGAAGTAACCGATTACATGTACTAAAAATACATATTAAGGATACTATTTCTGTGTTATTGTACTCCAGTATAGTTCAAGTCAAGGAATACATCATGGTATTTGATCATGAAGGCTTCAAACTGCACAAAATAAGTGAGAAAAATACAAAACACTGCTCTTGTTAAGAGTGTATGTGTGATTTGTCCTTCTCCAATTAGTGATACACAAATAAATTACAAATGGTAAAAAATAAAACAGTGTTAATCCTATGTTTTGTTTTTACCTTATAATTTAAAATGCAAGTATTCAGATTACAGTGACTGAACCATGTAATAGAACATGTTACAGAATGCATTTTCAATAAATTAATTCAGTATTCTGTAACTAAATACATTTTCAAAGTATTCTTCCCATCACTGTATACAGGTGGGAAGTATGTGGATAATTATGTTTTCATAATAAGTATTTTTCAGACATTTACTGCAACTTGGTTAATATATTTTACAGTGTAACAGTACTCTCACTTGAGTAAATGTTTTGGTTAATCTTTCTGTGATTAAGCCTGTAAGTGACAAAAGCTTTCATTGACAAAATTAAATGATTTGAACATTTATGTTTCTTGCAATAAATGTAAAAAACAAACAAAATGACATCTGACCTGTTTGGTTTTTTTTCCATTTTTGTGTCATTTGAAAATATAATGTTTTGTTCTCTTACATCCAAACAGTTACTCTCAAAGTTAATCTTGCTTGAGTCTTAGTTTCCCCAATATTTACTCTTACATTTTTGGCTACTCTACCCACCTCTGGCTATATATTGCTGAAGAAAATGTAGGTGGTTAAGAACACTATTCATGCTGCTTTATGCCACTCACACAAAAACACAAGTATTGCGAGTGGATTAAGATTTGCGATTTCTGCTTTAATGACACGACTCTGTTCACATTTTAAACGCATCCAGAAGCAATGACAGAAAGACTAAAATATGAACTGACAAACTAGAACAAGAATCATATTGCAGAACATGTTTGTACAGATCTAAAATACAGGCTAAGCTCTTTTTATATTAAATAAGATCAGGTATGTTGTTTGTGGAGGAAATTACACTACCTCAAAAAGAGCATCCTTTACGATTACCTAATTGTGTTCATTCAAATTGGAATTTGATTTGATTGCGATTAATCTTGCATCCCCAGGAGGAGAGCTGGCGGTGGGGTCTTTTCACAGACATGAATCAGTGGGAAAGCTTGAGTCACTACAGTGAGAGATGAGAGTGACTGGCAGTGCTCTGTGACGGCATGTCTCTCTCTCCTCCCTCTTTGGCTCGATCACACACTTTTTGTCGTATTGTGGCGGTTTATGGACTTGTTTGGGTCTTCAAGGACATACAGAGTAAAAGTGGACCAGTAGAGCTATGCAATTACTTAATGTTCCAACTTGTAATAATATATAATTATTCCTATCGTAGGTATTTTTATGTGCATTTTTGCAAGCTTGTTTCAGCAGCAGATTTTACATTTAAATAGTGCAAATGTTTCTTCACTAATAAAAGGATGAAACCAAACTGTATATTAAGAGTTTTAACTTAACATTTCATTTGAATAGCCAAAATTAGCTGTATAAAATATACAGTCTGAAATGGCCCGCAGAAGATGCAGGCATTTGACTTTTTAATCAAATAAACTTTACTTAAAGGTCCATTAATTTACTTTAACTTGAGAAGACCTACTTCTTTCTTTCCTTGTTTGAAAATCATGTAACTGAGCCTTAAGCATGTTCCAGAGTTTTACCTTATGTCCTAGTTTAAGAAGGACTCTGTAACTTTTCTGATAAAAAAGTACAATTAAATACAACTTAAGTTACTACAGTAATTTAACTGATTAAATATAAATACTAACTATTTGTGTCTCTGTGCAGGGGACACATTTCCATACAAGGACAGTGAAGCAAAGTAGCATACTACTTTAGAGGTCTTTTATTACACAAAATGGATTCGTGAGAGCTTTAAGCCATGTTAGAATGTTGTTACATCATCAAAAACATATTCTGAGTTGTGTTTTGTTTCATTCATACATGTAATACAGGTAATTTCAGGGCTCAAATCATCTAATTGATTCTAGTGAAGATGTATGGAGATTAAAAACACAATGAAGCACTTCCTGTAGTACCACATGACAAGGTGGAACAGTCCAGTCTGTCCTGTTTCTGTGAGAGAAAAACTCATATTGCATAATCAAAATATGCAGAGTTTGTGTGTAAAACATGTGTGAATGAAACAAAACACAACTCCAGGAATGACAATGATGAGGAAACAACATTATGACATAGATCAGACAATAGCATAATATGGGCACTTTAACCCCTATGAACAAATTAACAGAATAGTTTTTCATTTAACTGATGCCGCATGTTTTCTCCAATCCATTTGGTCCATTTATTATGCTATTTTCGGATCTTTGTTATAATGTTGTTTCCCATCACAAACATACTTGGAGTTGTTTTTTGTTTCATTCAAACATATTTAACACATAAACCCTGCAGGTTTAGTTCTTCTCTCAAACAGAAAACACACCTTATAATGTTATACAGTAATACAAAAAGTGCTCCACTGTGTTTTTAACTCCATACACCTTCACTAAAATCATTTGGATGATTTCAGCCCTGAAATGTCTACTGAACTAAAGGTAAAACATAGCTGCTAACTTGAAAACAACCACTCCATGACATCATGTGAGCTTTGGAGAAGCAGTCATACTAATAATAAAGAGTTACTCAAACTCAAACAAGATTTTAACATAACTTAAAGCTCAGTCAGTTTTGCGTAATATAAGGCTTTTAAGTGGTCACTTGTATATATCAGACAAATCCACCAGAGCAAACTGTTGTTATTTAAAGGAATTCTCCTCTCTGGGCCTCTGTTTTTACAATGTGACTCACCTGAGGATTTACTTCACTCCTCTGACATGTGAGCGTGCCAGTGATACATCGCTTTTTCAGACAGGTCCGCCCCCCTGACATCTCCCGCTGGCAAAGCTAATGGAATGAAAACAAGAAAACATGAGCGCAACAGTGTCAGAACATAAGGGTGTGTTTACGTGATATATGAGAATGACTCAGCCCCTTCAGTGAGGAGGATGCATGTAGATTTTCATTACACACTCGATCTAACACATTATAGAGACGCACAAACACGCTCAAGCTAAAGTGACATCATTGGTGAAGGTGTTGGAAACATGAGCAGACAAACTGACAAGTAGAAACAAACAGATTATAAAACAGAATGAGGTGTCTAAAAGAGGTAAAATAAACTACATTCCAGGTTGCACAATTCACACATTTCAATTTACTGGATTGGTACAAATGTTACTGTAACTTATGCAACGTTAAAGATGCACTGCGTAACTTTTCTGGTGGATATATTTAATGCCATGCCGGAACATTCCAGACATAACAATAACATCTCCATGAAGTCAAGCAGGTGACGGACCCTCCATCACTAAAGTTACACTGTGTACTTTTAAAGATCCACTATAACCTTTTTTTAAAAACTGATCATCGTCTAGTCCACCCTCCACCAGAAGAGTTACACTGTGCACTTTTAAAGATTTTAAAAACTGATCATCGTCTAGTCCTGTCATCTAGTCTTGCATGTATTCATCTGTAGGAGTTAATATGGCTTATAAAAAAACACTTAACCTAAATCTGAGTTGGGGTGCCTCTCTTGTTAATGAGTTTATAAAGTCTTAATGTGGAACAACCAGGTAAAGCAATGTTATCTACTCACAAATATTCAAAGAATTATTTTTAAAATCGACAAGATTTACATATTTGATGACAAAATATGTGAACTGTTGCCACAAGGGAGTAGTTTACAAATGATTTATTAGACCTTTACAGAGAACATTTTACCCTGGACAAAAACAAGCCCAAACAGTAAAATCTTACCAATGAAAGATCAGAAAAATGCCTGACATGTGTCTACTTGTTTCATATGTTAATGTAAAGCTGTGACTAACACTGTGTAGGTGAACATACTTAGTTTTATTCTCTGATAACTTGTGAGTGCTGTGGCACATTTGTACCACTAGATGGAGACAAGACAATGCAAAAAAAGACCCAGTTGTGAGCCGAGAACTCTGACTCCAAAAGGGAGAAATGTTCTTTCATAACAACAGTGAGATCAATAGATTCTATTGGCCATGATAATAACACTGTGTGTCTGCAGAACAGTCTATTTAGAAACCAGCACAAAGGCAGAGTGACAGGGCTCTCTTTCTCACACAACTGTTATTGAACACTCTTTTTCTATCCCTGGCAGTATCAAGAAAAGTCATTTTGAACTATTGAACGCAAAGCACTAAACTACACCTCTTTGTGCTTACAAGAATATTATTGTACAAAAGAATGTATCCCACATAACACAACACCATAAAATATTACAAAACCTGGTTTTAGATGTACAGTGATCAGAAAATGTATAGTTATAAATAGTTAATGTATCATTTAAGCAGGACCAGACCATTTTTGAAATGTACTTAGGTACATAGATTGTTTTTTTGTATAGCAATTGCTTTGCAAAGTATTATTTTATATTTCATGATTCACTCCACAGTGCACTATGTTATCCTGTTCAGGAACATTAATACTTGTAAGAAGACTGAAATATGAACTGCTAGCTACACTAATACAAGAACCACATGCATTTCAGAACAAGTTTTGATAAAAAACTACAGGATTAGCAGGTTTTACTCAAGATGAAATTGAAAGGTGATAAGAAGAAAATAACTGCAAATAACCTTTGTGATTTATTCTACACAAATTGAATTATGATACCAATTTGATTCTGATTAAGCTCACAAATACGGTGTTAATTAAAATGTATATGTATGCATAATAACAAGATGGAAATAGAGTGGAAAGCACTCATACTTCACTCACGCTTTACAGCAAGAAGCTCCCTGTATGTGTGGAGCTGCATGTTCATCTTGTGGTGGTTTCCACTGGATACTCAGGTTTCATCCATCAAAGCACAGTAGGATCATCGAAGGTCATCCTGCGAGAGAAAGACTTAAAGCAGGAAGAATAAGCCCTTCTAAAAAGTACTGCTACTCAAGTAACCTTTACCAGCAGTACCAATTAAAAGTAATTATCCACCTGCAGAAAACACATTATTCAAAGTACCAAGCATAATATTAACAAAAATAACTGTTTTTATTTCATAAATGAAGCTGCTCTTGTTCTTTGTGCTCTGAAAGGAAAAAAAAACTCCATATTTTTTGTTGTCTTTGAGTCCAGAGTTTGGCCTGATCTGCCCTGATAGAGAGCAACAGAGGCTAAAGAAAAATGAACATCGCTGACTGTGCGGTTGCCAGATTCACTATATTTTGTTTATCTCTTCTTGGTTTGGGCTTGTTTGGTTTGGTGTGTCATTTTAGACAGCACCTGTGAAGAGCTGGCAGCGGTAAACTCATTTAGAATTCAACTGAATATTGACACGTTGCTTTCAGTTACCTTAAAAAAACATATTACGCTTTTCTGCATTTACAATTAAACTCTAACATCTGTAAACAATCATTTTCGTTTTTTCATTATGAACCACAATATTGAAACTGGTTCATTGATTTCATATTCAAAACTGTCCTCTTTGTCAAATTGTTCTGTCGCAATCAGTGAAATCTCATTTGTTTGCGTTGCTATAAACAAGCTATTAATGAAAATATTAACAGTTTTGTGACATTTTTCCACATGTCCCTGTATGTGGTTGAGCCTTGAATGCAGCATAATATACTGTAGTATTACTCAAACATGCATGCAACAAAATACAACTCTCGAGAAAGCTAATGAGGGAACACTATTACAAAATGTTAAAAGGTCAGAAAATTTAATTACATGTTCCATTTATCTTGGACAAACATGTTGGTCACCTATTCAAAGCTGGAGTAGAATAGAAAAAGTAGCTTAGATTCAGACTGTACCACTAACAAATTGAGCTATAAGAAATTATATATTATTGCCCAAATACCACACTATGGATTTTTTTCACCCAAACTAGATGCAGTGTTTCTTAAGGGGTATGAAGAGAAGCAAAGTCATGATGCAGGCTGTAATATCTGAAATCACAGGTTTAAAGATTTTCTGTTGGTCTGGTGGGCTCTCAGTTGGATACAAGCCCTGTATAAATCATTATGTGTTGTTCAGGCTGCTAAGATAGGTGTGCATGAGCTGTAAATGTGCCAGGGCTATGCTTGTGATTTCTGAAAGGATTAAAATATGAAATTGAAATCTATCACGTCATGCAGTGTTTTATGTTGCGTGTCTGTGGGTTTCAGAATAATCAATTTGAATCATTGAAACAAAATATTATATCTTCTGAATGGGGGAAAAAAGTCCTTGAAATGTTGGATGAAACAGGAAAATGAAATCCATGAATGTAAGAGGGGCATTATGTAAAATCGACTTTTTTGAGCGTTCTACCACGTTACAACGTTGTTCAATCATCAAAAACATGAGGAGATTTTAGATGTCTTTTGTTGTTTGTCATGTTTGAGTATTTTTGAGATCTATCCTGGGCCTTATTCAAACCCTCCATGGTTTGCCGGGTTTTCTGCAAATATAGCATTTTTAAGGTAACATGGTAATTTATGTCATGTGTTAGCAGTTAAAGATCCATATTACACAAAATTGACTCTTGAGAGCTTTAAGCCATGTAATAATTTTGTAAACTGATTAAAAATATACACAGAGTTGTGTTTTGTTTCATTCATGCACATTTGAGTCATCCTTTATTATTAGTCTGTCAACATCTCCAAAGCTCAAAATGCTCTGTTCTTCCTTGTGATGTCATGTAGTGGTAATTTTCAATTTAACAGCAGCAGGATGGACAATTCCACTGTTGGAATTATCCAAATGTTTGTAGTGAACGTGTATGGTATTTCTGTATTATTACATGACATCACAAGGAGTGTGAAAACAGTCTGAAAGAAGAGCTCAGTGTAAACGATATATGCAGGGTTTATGCATTACACATGTGTGAGTGAACTAAAACAAACCTTCACGTATGTTTCTGATAAGTAAACAACATTATAATGTAGGTCTGAAAATAGCATAATACATGCTCATTAATACTCCATAGTAGAAAAATACCCCTTCTTTAAAATTAACTATTTGTGTTCTTAGAAATGTGAGCAAACTAGTTATTATTGAAATCATAAAATAAACATTTATGGAGGCTGTATTTTTTTCCCGAAAACAGGTTCCAACTACAATATTATCCACAGTACAATCCATGTTAAACAGATGACCACTGCAGAATTAGATATTCGATTATTTCATAAACACTTTTTTTTTAAGGTCCTCAAAATGTTGCATAGAACAGGAAGCTGAAACCCATGAATAAAAAATAGATGAATCTTAACTCCTATAGGCCTAGTGCAAATCAGAAATGCCAAATGTAAAGCGTGGCTATGTCTAAATGTGACCGGAGATTGCTGAAGTGTGCATCTGAGCTCAGACTGTGGCTCAGAGGTGACTCTGGACAACACCACACATCTCCCATCGGGCGTGGAGACGTCTCTGGGCTGACTCTGAAGTTATAGATGTGCTGGAAAAATCTCAAAATTTATACTTGGCAGGTGATGTCATCAATATTCCCTGGGGGTGTAATGCTAACTGTAAGCACTGCTCTATCTGAACCTTATTAAATCATCTTTATTTTAACATAATCTGACCTTTAAGAACTGATTTATCTGGAACTACAACACGTGAGCTGATTTGTGCTGTTAAACAAGTCGATCTCAAATGTTAAATGTTTTTGTCTGTGTTTGCTAATGTTTGCATTCAATTAAATTCAATCTTTATTAAGAACACATAATATTTGGAACATAGTATAAAAATAAGTAATTAGTGTCACCATGGTAATTAATCAACATTCCAATGCCAGTACAGGTGAGTCCTGACACGAAACATCTCCCACGCTGGGGTGTAGAACATATAGAACATGTAAAATATCACATGCTGGGGGTATTCTACATGTATCTCTGTTGGCAGCGTTCAACAATTAACGGTTAATGGTGACACAATGTAAAAATTAGCAAAAAACACTTTTAATATAGTCTGAAAACTCATGAGAATACAAAATGGATTTAAACAGGACGAATGTGATAAGTACGTTCATGGTCCTGTTTAGGTGTTTGATTTTCAATGAAAAGGTGATTGTGACTAACTGAAAGACTATAGGCTGATGCTAACTAGCTTGTAATTATGTGTGAGAGACTTGTTTAAAAACACAAATCAACTAATCTGTGGCAGTTCCAACTAAATTTGCTGTCCCAGTATCCCAGTTATGTCAATATTCGGGATATTGCGTATACAGGTGCGCTGAAAAACTGGGATACTCTCTCAGATGGCCGATGTCCAAAAGCTTTTTTTAATTTTTCAATAATGTTTCGGTGAAAAAGCCTTCATTAGATAATTTTTCTTGCTTTGTACCACAGTACGAGCACAGTCTATGGTACTGTGGTCCAAAGCAAGAAAAATGATCTGATGAAGGCTTTTTTTTGCCTTTAAAAAGGCAAAATTAAAAAAGCTTTTGGACATCAGCCATCCGAGTGTGCTATGCATTTTTTTCACTTTTAATTATTCTTTCTTGCATTTGCACCTCTTTGCACCCATTTTGATGTGCGTTTTCTGTTAATTTTGAAACCTCGATACTCAAAAATTCCGATCATAACCAGGATACTGATGAGCAGGCACTCACTGACTCTGACACTGACACTGAGGAAGAATAAAAGCACAGCTCATGGAGGTCATATAAATACAATACATTAAAGTCTAACGTGAATGACAGATCCTCAGACAGACTAGTGCTTTTAGTTAGCTTCACAACCCAGGGAATATTGACGACATCAGTTGCAAATCAACAGACGTGCTGGAGCACTCTCAGAATGGAAGTCTCAGAGCGAGGATAGAACGCCAAGGTGAAGATGCCTTTTGCTTATATGAGCACCTGTCCCTAATGGAGTTTCTGCCTTTGATTTTGTCTCGCCGCTGTGGCCGGCTTCTTTCAGTTTTTCATTACATCCAGGCTCCCTTCATTTGCTGGAACAAGTTGTTTATCTGCTTTGAGATGGAAAAGCTATTGAGTCTTCTGTTGATATGCAACCGGAAATAACTAGCGGCGGGGGAATTTGATGGTATTTACTGTTCCTGGTGTTTTTGTGCATTGAAACGAATAAGGTTTTAAAGGGCCTGTACCAGATTCTTTTCCATGTATTTGAGCAAAATTCAACATGCTCCAATACAAATGTATATATATTGTATATTGCATAAGCTGCTCTTGAGGTCAAAATAAGTCAGGTCTGTACTGTCTGCATCTGATTATAAAGGAAACGCGTACTTGATGTGCTTGCTTTGTCTGTAATATTTCAGAGAACGTTATTAAACTTTTTTATGATCATGTAAACCAAACCAGACTAAGCTACAAGTCAGATCTGTGCAGAGGCAACCCACTCACTATCAGAATTAGTTATAAAACTTCCTGTAATTTAATACATGTAAGACAGAGCTGTTTTATGTCATACTGTGAAACATTCTAAGCCGAGCGATGACATATCCATAGAAACAAGCAGGTGACAGACCCCCAACCAAAATGTTACATAGTGCACCTTTAAACCTTTAAATAAAAATTACAAATACTAGTTAATCACTTCTTTTTCATATGCTTTATATCTAACACTCCTGTCATCTATTGCAAAGCTCGTTATCTGTATTCTACTTAACTTATTTTCCCTTTAATGCAGCTCTGAGAACAGACTGTTCCAATTAAGCCTGCATCTTAAATAGAAGGAAAAAA
>KN498636.1:0-15023 GCA_000787155.1 Scartelaos histophorus | reverse complement strand
AAAAACATCTGGGGCGTCTGTCAACATGTCTGTGTCCATGCCGCCGCGTCTTAGATCTTTGCAACAAGCCCCCTCAGCGAAGAGTGCATGCTGTGAGAAATGTGCTATTCACGACTGTCAGCAAAAATAAAAAGTGGCTGCAGTGTGAAATCCATTAAAGAAGACGTATATTATGCTTATGCAGGGTATTTAGAATTAAAGAGGGGATATTTTACTTCTATGGGGTATTAACTCCTAACACACCCCATAGTTAGATCACCATATTGCTCCCTGCATCAAGTCACTCTCCATTCAAAGCGCAATAACATTACAATGGGCGTGCATCCCGTTAATGAAACTGCTGCACTTCATGTCAGCTTTATGAAGTTGTTGTGTACAGTTTTGTATCATGTTTTTCTGTGATTATGAAGAACTGTCATGTGGGAGCATGGATGTTGTAGCTTGTGGGCTGAGCAGTGCACAGTGTTTCAGCTAATCATAAAAAGAGTTCGAACAGGGCCCAGGAGAGATCGATAAAATACTCAAACATGCAAGGATGATATCTAAAATCACCTTCAGGCATGTTTTTGATTAAAAAAACATGATAACATGATAGAAAGCTAAAAAAGGTATAATACCCCCCTTTTCACATGGATAATTATTTTATATTTTCTGAGCCTCGAATCCAAGGCAATGCAGAATCACTCAAACATGCATGAATCAATCAAAATACAATTCATTACTCAACATATTAACAGACAGAACACTGTTATAATGGTAAAAAATAGTACATAAAAGTCAAGTTTACATAATATAACCTCTTTAAAGTGAGACTAAACACCTAAACTCTGCCTATAATCACATTTCAAAAAGAACTGCTTAAGCTGAGAGGGAGAGAAGGCGTGATGTCACATAGTGCTTGAAATTGCAGCGGCCACTGGAGGCAGCACACGTACAATCTTTTACAGATTTTTTGCCAGATAGCTACAAATATACCTGCGTTGCACTCAAATTTCCAAGGAACAGTGGACAGTTTAAATGTAGTATTGTTATAGCAGAGGTTAGGCCTTCTACAAGTATTCATCACTGAGGTTGGAACACAATCACTGCAAGACAAGCCTGGAGTGGAGCCTTCTCATTGGAGCTATGTGAAGGAGGCACTTTAAAGTGTGGAGCGTAGAACAAAGCAAATTAACAGATCAAATATTGTCCCTGGAGAAATAAAGAAAAAAAAAAAAAAAAAAACTCTCCTCCTCTGACCTGAAACTTGAGGCAGTATTGTTGGTATGGTGCTGCGGTTTTGTCCATATTGGCCTGTGCTCTGTTCATTAGTCTTTGATTTGTCCATTTCCCTGTTGGCTTGTGCACTCTTCGCTTGGCTTCAATTAGATTTGGTGCAAAGAGGCTGGCGAGCTGCTGACTGCACATCAAAAGCCTGTGGTGATGTGTTTGGGCAGGGGAGGAAAGCGGACTTGTTCTAAAATTAGAGCTACATATTTATTGCGATAATGTAGAAGCTGCTTGAAGCTAAACTACATGACTTTTTTCCTTGGATCAGAGAGAAACATTTTTAAATCTTTTAGCATATTCAAATAAGAATCATTAAGGTTTTTATTAGGCAAAATTTACCCTTGTGAGCTTTAAGCCATGTCAGAATGCTGTCAGAGTGTGGAAGTCATGTTTGTTTCATTCACACGTTTGATTAATCCTTCATTATTAGTCTGTCAAGATCTCCAAAGCTCCAAATGTTCTGTTCCACCTTGTGATGTAGCAGCGGTAGTTTTCAACTTTAGTTCAGTAGTGATAATAAATTCCAGAGCCGAAATTAAATTAAAAGGAGTTTAAAAACACACTGGAGGACTTCCTGTAATGATATAAAGAGTATTTTCAACTGACATCACAAGGTGGAACAAGGTGGAGGAGTGCTTTCAACCTAAACATACAGGCTGTAGGAGCTATTAGTTTATATTTTTTGTTTGTCAATTAGTTTTGTTAATTTGCATAATATATTTTGCTATTGAATATGTTTTGCTATGTTTATGTTTGCTAATTAGTTTAGTCTAATTTGATATTATTTACCTTTAGCACCTTTTCTGTATTGTTCTGGTTTAATCTGTAGGGCACCTAGGGGGTAAAATGGGAGGTACAGGTACAGGTACAGGTACATTTAAAGGTAGTCCAGAGTGCACCTGTGTGGGCCAATGGTTTTTTACCAGTCGACAGAAGAGGTAGTGAGAGAAGGCCTTAATTATGTAAATCTTATTGTAAACTGGAATCAATCTTAGAAGCTCTGGATATGGACTTTTTTACGTAAAACACTTACCCATGGTGCCCAAAAGTGATTATTTGAGTTTAGTTCTGAGTTTGATCACTGCTTTGTTTGTTACGTTTGACAAATAGTTACTGCATAGGATTTGTGTATTAAACATGTGCGAATGAAAAAAACACAACTCCAGGTATGTTTGTGATGAAGAAACATTATAACGTGATATGGGCCCTTTTTACTTTTGAATGACTGAAATGAGCTAGAATGATCAAGGACAAAAAGATAATTTGTTACAGTGAGAAGTGATACATATAAATGAGGTAGACTTTAGCTAGTTTCATCAATCTAATGAGAAATCTGGCTTAAGACGTTTAAAGAAGACATATTGTGCTTTTGTCTGCTTAATCGCAATACATCTAAAACTACTTAATAAAAGAAAGAAGTTCTTAAAAATTGGAAAGTCTCTGCTCCTCCCAGTCTGGCAAATTGTACTAATGAATTATAATCTCACTGTACTGCAAAGAAGATTCTGCAAGTCTGTGAAGGAGAAGCAACAGGACTTTGAACATTTTCTTGGACATACGGGACTAGAGAGTGCACTAGAGTTGACCAACTTTTTAAGTATTATGTGTGCAGGGAGGGTGGGAGGTTTGTTCTCTTAAATGTTCAGATTAATACAAAAATAAAAAATGTATTAAACAAAGAAGTATGCTGACTTCTGGGTTGGATAGAAAAGAAGCCCAGTGTGAGCCTGCCCCTTTACAATCCGTCACTGTATATCGCATATGACAGATTTTTATGTTTCTCTAATTTTGATTAACTTTGGTGGGAAAATACCTGTTGCAAATATAAGATCACAGTTTTACGTAATCAAGAAGCAATTAGGGAAGAAAACTTGAAAAATATGTTGAAAATTACTGGAAGATGGTGGAGATGTTCTAAAATGTATTGATGACATAATACTATGGAGAATTATATCCAGCAGTTTGGCACAATTTACACACAACATTTCTTTTTGGTGTTGTTTTTTTCTGATAGTTAAAATGTAATTTCAACAAAATAAAGCTGTTTTCTTTATATTTGTCAGATTTGTCTCTGTACATAGAATTCCCTAGTGTGATATCACAATTCACAACCAAGAAGAACACCCTAAAAAAACAGAAAAACTGGGGAAATAAGTGTGAATGTTTTTGCAAAAATAGATCTGATTGCAGATTGCAAAAAGGTGCCATATGTTGTTGGACCTACGTATAGCTACAGATCATGTGAACAAGCAGCAGAATTTTTCATTTGAGCTCGAATGGCTACGTGACACTGCTAAGTGTTATATGTATCACTGATTAAAGTAATAAAAATAGCAGAACAATGTAAATAAGAATAAAGATTGGGCGTGTACCGGTATTGGTGAAAACGGGGGTAGATTAGAGCAATGGCATCTTAAAACAGGAGAATAAAAAATTACTGCATGAATCACTCAAATACAACTTTGAGTGGGTAAATGAAAAGGAAAAACTATTTTAATGGTATAATAGTTAAAAGCTCTGACTTGATTTTGCATAATAGGCTTCTTTTAAGCCATTTTTTTGTCAGTAAACCCATGTTGTTTGGTTAGGAGTTTGGATTTTTGGGAGGAAAATGAAAATTTAAGTGTTAAATGGCAACTGATTAAAAGCCTGTTTTGAAATGAAGATTGAAAGCCATAATTATTTGTCTTGAATGAAAACAAAACTGGATCCAAATTTGTGGTTGATCGATACAAGGAAAGAAATGTGATTATTGTTTTTTATGAGTGGTATTTGCAAAGATTTGTTAATTCTTAAGCAGCTCCACTCAAACATAGAGATAAAGGACTCCAGTCATACAATACTCCATATAACTGTACAACAACTCACCCTTAGGGAAGAGATAACCCTATGTCCTTATTATTATTTATATTTTTGCTCTTTGTTATTATAATACATTGACGTGATGTGATGTGTGAGCTACTGTGTCCAAATTATTTTCCTTTTGGATCAACAAAGTTTTCCGAAGTCCGATTAACTTTACCAACAGCAACTTTACCAAAGCAATACCAGTATAGGGTGTACATCAGTTCAGATACATAATTCAGGGTACAACTGAAAGGACACAGAACAAAATGGTGTTTCTGAAATGTTTGGTGTTACCTCGGAAATGTCAAGATGGATGTCATTTCTCTGGGGACCTGCTTACACCATTACTCAGGAAGCCTGGCAGAACAGATAGAGGGAAAAGTCCAAGGCGCAGCAATTTTACTCTCTCAGGTTCCAGATGTCACCAATTGGAAGAAATATTTGATGCATCTGTTCCCAATCTGTTGAGGAGGAAAAAAATAAATATGGGTTATGTATAGCGCTAGTGTACCTTCTGCTACTTCGTGTCCAAACCTCGCCTTAAATACATCAGACGTTTTCTCGATATCACCACTTATAAAACTCATTTGCATGCACGGCCGATACTATAGCTTACAAGGTGTGCAGCCGGATCACTCCAAGACGGTAATTTAGCTAATAGAGCAAGGCCTAAATTATTGTGAAAAGTAAATTGCTGTTTTAAAAGGTTATCTGTACTGTGACACAAGACCACCTCCAAGGAATATTAAGCAGACAAGTTGTTAAGTGATTGGACAGGCTCATCTCTGCGGCTAGACCCCCTCGCCACCCTTAATTATTCGATTTTCCCCTCCTCCTGGAACACGCCGCTAATTGATTGATTTTATTCTGCAGAAATTGGTTGCGAGAGTCTCCAGAAGGGCGGCGGGGGCGAGCAGGGGTGAGCCAAGAAGGAGCTCGTAGAAGAAGAGAAGTCGAAAGTACTTGGGATTCCTCTTTTCCTTGATCGTTAAAAAGCCACTCCAGGCAATTACAACTCCTAGGATTCCATAAGATCCTTTAAGAAAAAAAACTATTCAGGGGTTTCTGCGTTTGGAGGTCAAATGGACACTGGGCCTGAGATTAGGGCTGGGTATATACTGCATATTGATCATCACGATTTTCAATTCAACATTATTTTGTCTTACTGAAAACAGATAAAAGTGACGATATACATTTCTGGAAGAAGACATTACTTAAAAGTACATTTTCAGGAAGATCTGCTACCTGCATGTCTCCATAGGGCTTCTATAGCTTTTTCTAGAAGGTTTTTCAGTAGCATTTCATTTCAGGTGTCCTTGTTGCTAGAAATACCTTGAAAAAAAATCATGTATTCTTACTGTAAGGGATGTAACATAACCTGGTTTTGTCACAGGCTTGTTTAGATGAAGATAGAAACATGTAATGGCATTGTGTGGAACATTCAAGGCAAACCATTAACAGCTCCAAGGATATAAGCAGGTGATGAGCCATAGACTGTATAGAGAAGTGGACAAAGGGAGTGCGACGTCACCTGTAGTGTTCGGCTCCAGTCAAATGAAGCTCATGATGCAAGTGGTTGGAGTCGAACCCTGTTTTAGGAATTAAAACACCAGGATCATGTGAAGCCAGAGTCAGTGTTCAGGGAAACGCCACCATGATTGCTTCATATTTGGAACGTAGCGGCTGTTACGGCCCCAGGCCTTCAGGTTGTATTTTTGTCTGTTTTGCTGCCATTTTATTCCTGCGTTCCTGCTGCAAGAGTCCTGGTCCCTGATTGGTGGAGCATCCCTTCACCTGGCCCCGCCTCCAGCCTCCTCCCCCTATTTAAGAAGATCACAGTTCCTGTTCAGGGTTGTGGCCTTTGTGGCCAGTGCCAATGTGTCTCATTTGTTTCTGTCACTTTGTTTGTACTAGTACGTGACTTTAGTGTGTTGAGACACTCAGTTTTGGTTTAGTTAATTCAGTTTTGTGCCTTTTGATTTGGTCACTCGATTCTGTTTGTGGGTTTGTGGTTTTCTTTGGGACATTTGTGGTTTTGGTTTATTTTTGTGTCCCTTAGTTAATCACTCGTTTTGTGAACTCACGTGACCCGTTTTAGCACAAAACTTGTTTTATGTTAAATCTGTTATGTTGTTTCTTAACTTGGTTTAGTTATGGACATATGTTACCATGTTTTGTTAAGTTAAACCTTTTACACCCCTGTTAATTAAACCTTACTTATTTATTCCATTTTCCATCTTGGTGTTTTTTTGTTACTTCCCTCACCCTAGCTGAGCTGGGTCGTAACAGCGGCTAACAGGTTAACTCTGTCCATTTATATATACAGTCTATCTGAAGGACCATCAACCATACATAGTACCAATTTAAAATAAAAGCTATCTAAATATTTCTAAACCATACACTTATACAGAGGATTGGCACATTAAAAGCAAGCACATTATCGACAATTAGAGATGACTGAATTGATTCAAATTCTTTTAATTACATAGCTCTATATGAAAGGATATTCAGCTAGTACTGTGTAAGTTTTTATATACATTTGTACAGTCCCACTCAAATATCTGTCCTATGGGAGACAAAGCAAAGGCCACTGCAGTAATGAGAGTTCCAAAGAAGTTGTGCCATTAGTCACAGATAAAGATACATTATGCCAGACATACACAGCCTCTGGGGCATTACCGTATTTTTCTTTCACTTGAGTTTTTTTCCATCTTCTTCGCCGCCCGAGATTCGCAATTTAATCAATTCACTCTTCGGAGGCTGAGAAACAGAAAGAAAAGGCAATTACGGAAAGGAGAAAATATGATAAGGGCAACGGATTGAACTCCGACTGTCAAAGCAAGATGGATTATTACGGTACGTTAAGGTAAGTCAAACAGGCATTGTATTTACTGTGTGGTGGAGGAGAATGAAACCCAAACATCAGAAGATCAAGAGCCTACTTTCACATGCGCAGTTTTGTCCAGAGGGAATATACTCGCGAGCGCACTGAAATGGGAGGGGAGTCAATAATAGTGTAAAGAAAAGCTCACAGACGGTGTCAATTTAAAAAGACCAATGGCAAAGAACAAAATGAAAAATTACTGTTATTTGAGAAAGCAGAAGTTTAGAGCGTCTGATACAGTTATAAGAATGTACAATAAAAAAATATATATTAGAAAAAAGAAAAGGCAGCATCTCACATCTGGTGCTTGGCAGATAACATAAAACAACAAGATTAAAAACAGAAATGGTTGGATATCCACTTTTACAGTCACGTTGCACGTCACATGACTTCAAGCAAAAGAAAGCACAGGCATATAAGTAATAAGTAATAACAGGAGCAGGGCAGCTTCACTCTTAGGGCAAAGTGGGTTAAGTGTCTTGCCTAAAGATACAACGACAGCATTCATCTGTGGGTCAATAGATTTGACCAAAAACCAATGATATTTATGTCTCTGTGCACCAGGCCTGTACAAATGAGGAATTACCGTATTTTTGGGGCTATAAAGTGCACCGGATTATAAGGCGCAGTATCAAATAATATGTCAGTTGTGTCATTGTCCACACATAAGGAGCATCGGATTATAAGGCGCAATAAGAGAAACAAAACGCGAGTCAGATAAATCAAACTTTATTCAGGTCATTTACAATAACTCAGTTGTAGAGCTAACACAAAAATACAAGTTTAACAGTTGGTGATTTGGGCATCAAACATGCCCGGATCCCTCTCAACATTGTTCAGTTTTAACACAAAAATACAAAACCTGAAATCTGCATGGTGCATGTCTCTTAACAGGTGCATTTTGGGTCCTTGAACACCACACGGCAGAACTACCGGTATGTTGCACAGTCGCCCTATATGTCGCCAACATATTACTCCTCCTGACTCGCCCACTAATACGTTATTAGCCGTAATGTTACAACATAAAATCAGTTGGAGGTTAAACACAACCAAAGGTCATACATAAGGCCACTGGATTATAAGGCCACTGTTGATTTTTGAGAAAACGTCATGATTTTAGATGCACCATATAGTCCGAAAAATACGGTATACCATCTCGTAAATAATATGGCTCTGTAAAAAAACAACAAACTTTTTTTTAAACCTGAAATCATTGCTGTAACAGAGAAATTCTTATTGTGACCTTAAAATATAATGAAACTGCTTAAAGAGTCCATATCGTGCTATTTTCTGATCTATGTTATAATGCTGTCCCATCAAAAACATACCATGAGTGTTTCATTTCATTTCATTCACACACATTTAACACACAAATCTGCATATTTAGTCTGATTTTTCTCTCAAACAGAAAATAATCTGTTGCACTTTGTGATCGCCTTTGTGCTCCAGAGTTTTCTTTTTCAAAATTACACCATAAGGCAAATAGCAGAGTTTATAACAAAACTTCCATTTCCGCCAGCCTTAATACACAACACAGCGCATAAAATATTAATTGAGGTGAAAAGTTTCAACTCGCGTTAAAAGCCAGAATAGACATTATTTCCGTGCGTCATGGTTAAACAACTGGATCTAAATATCTTCAGCTCTTGCAGCGATCAGAGCCCATCAGCAGTGAACCAGCAAAGGTGTTAGAAGTGAAAAGCAGTGGATGGCCAGTGGGGTTTCACGCTGGTTCTTCTGATGAGCCTACAGAAACGCCAGAGATCACAGTTTGACAGCACCGTCCAACACCGCCATTAGTGACTGCACCAAAAATGCCAAATGGTGTTGTTTTTCCATTGCTAAAAAAACCTACAAACATTCCCATTAACATCCATTACACACACTCGTCTTCAACAGTTATGAATGGAAATAATATTGAGTGCATTTTATCAAGGAGGGAGAACATGACTGCAATGCTCCAATTACATTTTAAAGCTGCACTGTGTAACTTTTCTGGTGGATGGTCTATTATCAGCTTTTCTTCATGGAGCTGTCACTGTTTTGCCTCATCTATCTCCATGAAGATGAGCAGAAACAAATTAAAGGCAAGATACAGATCTGATCTGTGCAAATGGATCTCAAGAAAATCTGTTTTTTGTGGTATTTTTAAGCAATAAAAACGCCTGCAATGGAATAAACACAAAATAGACACGTTTAATAGCGTACTGTGAAAAATGACATGTAAACAATCACAATAGTGGTAGAAAAGTTACACAATGCACCTTTAAAAACGCCTTTGAAAACTCTTTGAATATTCTATTTTGCGCAAATTTTGTATATAAATTTTTTCAATTATTTTATACTCTTTATATTACAGACTTACTGCCTATTGAGCTTGGTTAGTCAAGTTCCATTATCCCTGAGGTAGAAAACTCAGTGTAGACGTGCAACAAATTGGACTAAGTGAAAGTGACTTGTTCTCACTGTTTCAGGCAATTTAAAAACACAAGCACAGTTCTCTGCGGCCACAGCCACCCACATTCCCCCACTGAAAGAAAGCGTGTTAAAATAAATGAAATTCTATTGGAAAACTACTCAGGGACGAAGAACAAAAAAAGTTTTCGAACATTTTCTATCAAGCTCTTAATACATGCAAAACAAGCGAACAGTATTTGTGCGTCCTTACACTGCTAAGCTAACAGTCACTCAGGCACTTCAGATACATTTGCTTTGAAAATCTAATGTCAACAGCTGCAACTGGTGAAATGAGGTTTGCAGCGTTCTTTCTTTCGAATGTAAATGAGTGGCAGACAGAATGAAATTGTGGCATTCATAAATTACCTTTTCGACTTTTATACAAGGTTATTACTTTTCCCTGACTCTGAATGGTCTGCTGAAAGGAGTATTGTGCTACATACTGAACAGCAGATTCAAGCCTCTTAAACATATACTGTCTGTAGCTCTCTGGCACTGGAGATAAGCCTATAGGGAATAATAGGACATATGGAACAAAACGTAATACTCAGCTTGACAGGCGTTGTATTAAATGTCTAAAAACCCGCTATTCTTTAAAAGCTAATTATATCGCTTAAGAACAAAGACAAAACAAAGATTATCTGCATTGGCGGTGATTGAACTGTCTTACCATCTGTCTCTTTTTCTTCACGTAAAATATGGAAATTATGGAAATGTAGGATGCGATCTTTATACAATGGTATGAAAATAGAACAGTGTTGTATACCGATCCAAACGAGGCTTGCATTTCAATAGGTTGGCCAATAAAGATACATTATATATTGATGATATGCAACTGATGGTATCAACATTGAAGATAACTGTAAGCACTGCTCTGTCTGTGGCTTGTTAGACTTTAATCTGAGCTTTATTTCAACACAGTCTGATCATAAAGAGCCGAAATAGCTGGAACTACAATAGATGAGCTGATATGTGCTGTTTAACAAGTCTCTAAAAGTCCATAAAATTACACTTCAAAAGTTAAAATGTGATGTTTAAATCCTTTTTGTATTTTCTTTTGAGTTAAGTGTCTCTATGGTAACTGATGAACATTCTGCCAATACATATAAATGTGCAACGTCACTGCAAATTATCAACTAAGGATATGTAGATGTTATTGTTTGTCTGGAATGTTCCCCATTATGGCATTACGCTTAAATATATTTTATTTATTTCAATATGGGTGTTTTTATGACTAAAAATAAGTCGAAAACAATTTATTCTTACTGTAAGCTCATCTCACCACTAATCTGACCTGTGACCTCGCCTGGTATTGTCACCTAATTGTGCGTGTGACAATTTAATATCGCGCAGTAAACCATTTCAAGCAAAGCAGTAATCTCCATGGAGACAAGCAGGTGGTTTAAAACAGACAAATTGGAGTTAGCTTTTAGTTCACTTTTAAATGGTGTGGGTGGGTATGATAAATTGTTTTAACAGAACAATCTAATCCAGCAGTGTAATTGTATTCTATATGTAGGTAAAGGATTTCACTTGCTGATTAATTTCAGTACAATTTAATATGAGTAGAATGGTGTTAGTTTGCCACGTTGTAATTGTAGACAGAATAATGGCGCGGCGCTTGTGTTCATACAAGGTTAATTACGTGTAGTGGAGCCAGGTGTTGTCTTTGTTTTCCTTATAAATTAGCCTGATTAGCACGACTGTCTGCAGCATAAAGCCCATTACACTGTGTATTTCTGTGGACTCTCTGCAGCATAAAGCCCATTACACAGTGTATTTGTGTGGACTGTCTGCAGCGCTCAGGCACATGGCTCCACTTGTCAGACACAGGTGCACACTCCACTGATGAATCGCTCGATGGGATTCAGGTGCACCATTTTCAAGGCTTGGCTGCGTCTGCTCGCTGCTGCTGCGCCGCTGTGTGCTAATAGAATACTAACAATAATGTAGCTATGCACTCTAAAATTACACTGTTAAATCATTAAGAGTTGGCAAACAGCGTGCCCACTTCAGGTTAAAGGTCCTACAGTATGTTATGCAAAATTGACTCTTGTGAGCGTCTTTGATTTCTAGTGCAGCTCCGGGTTCTGCCATGTGCAGAAGTTCTCTGATGACTCTGCAGTGGTGGGATGTATCAGAGGTGGACAGGAGCTGGAGCACAGGACACTGATTGCAAATTTTGTGGAGTGGTCCCAGGCAAACCTGCCCCTGAATGTTGACAAGAACAAGACCAAGGAAAGGGTGATTGACTTCAGGAGGAAGAGGACACCAGTGGAGGCCATCACCATCCAGGACCATGACGTGGAAATAGTGCACTGCTACAAGTACATTAGAGCCCATGTAAAAAGCAGGCTTGACAAGAGAGACAACTGTAATGCTGTGTACAAGAGGGCGTTAGTAGACTCTACTTTTAAGCCATTTCTAGAAAGATCAGGTCTTTCAATGTGTGCAGCAAGTTACTGGAGATCTTCTACCAGTCTGTGGAGCCTGTACTTTGCTATGGTGGTGGGGCAGCAGCACCAGTGAAACAGACACTGGGCAGATTGACAAACTGAGCCATAAAGCTGGTCACGTGATCAGCTGTGAACTGGAGACATTTGTCACACTGAGGAACAGGAGGACACTGAACAAACTGCTCTTTATCATGGACACTTCTGGTCACCCGCTGCACCAGAGTATAGAGGAACAGAGGAGCTCATTCTCCATCAGGTTCTTACAGCTCTGCTCAAACAGTGAGGGAGGACTACAATCATACCATACTCCATACAGATGTACAACTCACCTTTACGTAACAGATAAGCTAAGCCTGTGTTTCTGTCAATCGTCATATAATCTTTGCACTGTTTCCTTATGACCTCTTGAATATACCTGTGATATACTGTATTTATATTATGATATCTGTGTGGTTATTTTTACTTACTTGCTGTACTTTTGTAATGTATGCCTTATTTGACACCAGTCTCTTGCTATTTTTTATTGCTACTTATTTATTTTATATTTTATACTCTTTGTTATTGTAATATATTGTGATGTGTGAGTTGTGTCCAAAAAATGTCCCTTGTGGATCTATTAATTCTAAGTTAAGCCATGTTATAATGTTGCAACTGCCTCAAATACATACCTGGGTTACAGTTTTGTTTCTTTCGCACATTTTTAGTAATCCTGTATTATTAGTCGGTCTAAATGCTCTGTTCCACCTTGTGACATCATGAAGTGGTAGTTTTCAAGTCAACAGCTTCATTTTACCTTTACTTCAGTAGAGAAAAGCAATTCCAGTGCTGAAATTATCTAAGTGATTCTATTGATGGGGTGTATTTTTGCAGTGTATTTAAATACACAGTGGAGCACTTCCTGTATTAAAACATGATATCACAAGGTGGAACAGTGTTTTCTGGTGTGTGTGTGTGTTAAATGTGTGTGTGGATGAAACAAAACACAACTGTAGGTCTGTTTTTGAGGAGGACACAATACGATAACATCAGAAAACAGCATAATATGGGTATGCTTAAGGTATGCTAATATTAACTTTCAAATTCATTCTCTGCATCTGACACATACTTCACACCTCCGGATTTAAGATAGCTGAACCTTTCCCCACAAAGCCTTAGTGCAGGACTGTCAGGTATTCAGATCTCACAACTCATCAACAGAGCAATGGATCCATCCTCAATAAACTAACCCACTGACCTGATCTTAAGGTTTATTTTTTTTCTGTTGTCTATTATTTTCTGTTTTCATGGTGTGAAATGTCAACAAGTATCATGACATCTGTGGAAACCAATTTTATTTTCCCTCTGGAACAATAAAGCCATATCTACAGTCTATATATCTATTTATATAGACTGTAGATATGGCCTTAAGTGGAGGATTTTTACCAGTGAATGCTACGGAGTGTCTAGAGGAAACCCAACCCAAATGAGAGTCAAAACCACCATCTTCTTGCTTTGCCCTGTAAGTGCCACTCAGCCATCGTGCCACAGCCTTTACCATTTGAAGCATCACTGTTTGATCTCACCCAGCCCACAATATTGCGCAGAACTACTCCACTTATTAATGGCATTTGTCCTACCCACCACGAACAGTTTATTTGAGCATTAATAACAAAATAAAGAAAGCGAGGTACATGCTTTGTTCCCCTGTCACTCGGCAAGAGAGAGGCAACATTTTGTGCATCTGTGTGTGAACGGACAGCCCTTAACAATCCTGGCGCGTTTAACATCAGAGCGCCTGCCCGCCCATCACTTAACTTTTCGCCTCTGTTGTTCTGTAATTGCCTTCCGAAGCTACACACTGCAGAACTAATACGCCCGGCTCACTGGCTCCTATTGAAATGTCAAATTGTTTTATTGAGAAAAGAGTCGGCATGCTGGTCAATGATCCCGAAAGACAATTCAGATGAAGCGCCGAGTAAAAAACAAAGCTCAGAGGCCATTGTGTTTGTAGCTGCGGTTGTTAAAACAAAAAACGCTTTATAAAATTACCTGCTAAAGAAACACTTAAAATGTCTAATGCTTTCAGTCTTCGTGTTATAAGCTATTTGGAAAGAAATTACACGCAAGCTGCTCTCACAATTGGGGCAATGAGCCACCATTTGGCCAGTCTAGGGGCTCAGTTGGAAATGAGACAGCTAATTAGAATGCTGGAAGGTTACCTGAGCAATGGGGAGTCACTAAGGTAATTAGAATCATGTAACGAGGAATACCACCTGAAAAAGGGAGCAAAACAGACAAATATTCAGCAGGGCAAAGGTCAGACGCTATTCCCGAACATCTTAATTAGCTCATAAATGTGTTGTGACCCTTTGACCTACTTGGAGAAGTTGAAGATGCTAAAGTTTAGCTGCTACAAAACAAGAAATAATAAAAAAGTAAATTGTGCTTATTGTTAGCCTGTGCATAATCCAGCATAGGGTCAGACATTTGTAATTATTTTTTTGAGCTGATAGTTTGAAAGCGCTATACAAAACTGATGCATTATTATTATTATTATTTGTCTTGTTATAAAAAATTCAAATCCATAGCAAGCCCCAAAAGTAACACTGAGTAATTTCTTTTCCGATAAAAAAATAAAACATTAAAAAGTTCAGTCTTGATTGCACAGTTGCAATCCTGACAACATGAGGTCTAACGACATAATTAGTGCAAGTGTATAAAAGTTGTATAAAAGAGAAATAAATGAACGTGTGCAGAGCTTTACGGCAATGGTGATTTTAGCCAGCCCCATGCTACACATTATAGAGCATAGACTTGTGTTAAGAGCAGCATGAGTTATTGCAGTTGAATAAAAAAAACAGCTTTTTATATCACCATTAAGCAAATGGCAAAGGCTTATTACTGGCCTCGCCCCCCACCCCATGCAATTTTATGTATAAAATGATGAACAGCATATGTCAGTGCATTCTCATTCCTTCAAGAGTGATTCATGGTAGAGAAGGTTTCAAAGATAGTTGTGGACAATGATTTTGAAGTTGCTAACACAATTTAGATCTCTATAAATGCATGCTGAAATTATTTTGTGTTTTTTTGCAGTTGTTTCCTTTAGCTTTGGCCTACAGTTTTACAAC
>KN498635.1:8521-51614 GCA_000787155.1 Scartelaos histophorus | reverse complement strand
TCACGTGACTGGAATCCCTTTATAGATGAGCTTACATGGGGACAGGGGATATAAAGTGAAGGATTTAGCAAACTGATGTGTTGATATTCACCAACAAATAATAAAAGTGGATGAATTCTGGAAAGCTGTCACCAAATTTCTGGAATTTCTGTCAGAATTGCTATGAAAACCGTAGTAAAACAGGAATCTTTGAAGAAGTGATGCAGAACTTTAAAATTACTGTCATGCCTGAGCGCACTCTCAACTACAACTTTTTAGGTTTAAGGTGAGGGGAAACTTTTATACCACAGTTACAGGCTCTTGACTGTTGATTTATAATGATAATAATAATGTAAAGGATTTATAGTAGCTCCTTTCAAGACACTCAAAACTCTTTAAAGTGCATTATTCATTCACATAGTCGGTGCTACTGTTGAAGTAAAAGGTGAAAGTGGGGCTCCCAATCTGTACCACTGGCCCCTCCGACCACCACAAACACTCGAGCTCACGTCATATTTAGACTGGGCAATGTGGGTGAAATGCATTGCTTATGGATACAACAACTCATGCCTTATTATGGTACCTGGTATTTCCCTATAGAGTATGAAAGCTTTCAGAAATATTCATGTGCATATAGAATAGAAGTCTGTGCATATTTGTGAAATCCGTGCATATTTGGCTGTAGTTGAGCATAAAATAAATATTTGCGAACTCTCGAATGGTTCCAGTCAGATATCAAAAGCATCGGGTGTATTTTATCCATCAGAATATGAAACGAAAAGTTACGACAACGAGAATTACAATCACGAAACGAAAATTTACGATCGGGCTTTCTTCGGTACGAATATGAATTCACAGACACGACTCTACTCGAAAATACGTCATCACTTCACAGACGTTATTTATTGAGCGGAAAAAACATCGATCGAGATGCCGGACTTTTGTGTCGCATAAAGGCTGAACCAGGACTGAACCAGGGCTGAACCAGGACTGAACCAGGACTGATCCCAGGACTGAACCCAGGACTGATCCCAGGACTGATCCCAGGACTGATCCCAGGACTGATCCCAGGACTGATCCCAGGACTGATCCCAGGACTGATCCCAGGACTGATCCCAGGACTGATCCCAGGACTGATCCCAGGACTGATCCCAGGACTGATCCCAGGACTGATCCCAGGACTGATCCCAGGACTGATCCCAGGACTGATCCCAGGACTGATCCCAGGACTGATCCCAGGACTGATCCCAGGACTGATCCCAGGACTGATCCCAGGACTGATCCCAGGACTGATCTCAGGAGTGATCCCAGGAGTGAACCCAGGACTGATCCCAGGACTGATCCCAGGACTGATCCCAGGACTGATCCCAGGACTGATCCCAGGACTGATCCCAGGACTACCAAATAAGGACTGAACTAGGACTAAGATCCCAAATAAAACAGGTCTAAACCAGCTCTAAACCAGCTCTAAACCTGAACCAGCATTGAGTGTGGGGACAAGCATGTATTTTTAGTTATATAAAGAAAGTAAACCCTACTCCTACCGAGATTGTGTATTCCAAAATCCAGTCCACCCTTTTCTCCTGCACGAATCACATCAAATACACTTAACTTAGCACATTAATTAAAAATGCTAATGTGCAATAAGAATAAACAACGGAAAAAGTACAATGGAGGCACTGACATGACGAATAGTAAAACGAACTGAAATGAACTTCCCAATGCGCTCAGGATTTTACCGATAATAGCTCGGCCGTCGAATCGAGACCTTCAATGATTCTTTCGGTCCTGAACAGAAGAGCATTTAAGTGGCAGGCGGCCATCACAAACGTACCCATAATTCTACCCCAGCATCAGCATTCCGTAATCCACCTCTCGTCTGACACGTCGCCCATCAGCTAATACACCCGCTTCAACAATTACGTTATTTATTGAGATTCCTATTTGGCTGGTGGCCCGGTGCCAGTGGGAGAGGCCCGTGATTGGAAGCAGCAGACATTTTTAAAAGAGCCATTACGCCAAGGTCACTTTTATTTGCCTGACCACGGAATTAAGGCTGGAATGTTAGAGCAACAAAATACGCGGCGAGTGGCGCTAATGAAAGGGTTCAGATGTAATCACGTTTATGAGAAAGTGCGTAAAACAAAAGTGCGTTATTAAAAAGGGTCCCATCCAAAAGGACTATCCGTCGCAGTGTATGTAAAACGCATGTTGAGTGGAAAATAGGGGAGGAAATAATGCGTTTATGTATTAAGGTTAAAAGGTTGCATTTTTTTTGGTTTTAAATTGGAACTACACATTGAATCCACATTTTTTTCACTACTTAAATGCTGTTTTATTGGAGCTTTCCTCTGTATCGTGTTATCTGTATATCTGTTTTTTTCTTTTTCTGTTGTTTTAAATGTGCTATACAAATAAGCTTGAACTGAATAAACTGTGCATTTGGTGTTTTAATAGCAGTCATTTGTTGGCAGCAAGGTAAATTTGCAGCTTTCTGGTCAAAATGTCTAAAAGTGTGTTCTGCCTTCAGTGGCCTCTGCAATTTCAAGTAGGTGGTGACATCACGCATGGCTCAAGGGGCGGAGTTTGAACTGTAGAAACTTGTTAGACCAATCGCAGGGTTCCTTATACCACCAGATCCCGCCCCTCCTCCCCCCTTGCTCTCCGTTTTACTGTATTTTTGCCAAGTTTAGCAGCGCTATTTGAGATGTGATTGTGGGTGGGGTTTAGGTGTTATTTAATTCTTAAAGGCTTAAGAATTCTTGAAATGCTTGGAATTTTGATTGCCTTTGCCTGATAGATGATTAAATTAATAATAATTATTGAGTATGTAAATGTAACAATTTAATAATATAATCTATATTATTATTATCATCATCATCATCATCATCATCATCATCATCATCATCATCATCATCATTATTATTATCATTATTATTATTATTGTTATTGTTATTATTATTTCTATATACACATGTTTTATTATGTGTTATTTATTAATTTATTATTATTATTTTTTATTATTATTAATAACATTTGACCCAGAGTGTAAGCACATTTCCTGGCACATTATGTATTGTCTTTATGTGCTAAATTTGTAATTTAAAAAAAAAAAAATTTTTTAGAAGCACCAGAATGTTCCATCTTATGTGGTAATGATGCTAATACTAGCATCAACCGAACCCAGACTTTCCACATCAAACTCACAATTGATATTTTGCAATGTGCAGATATTTATTTATTTGTAAGTTTGACAAACTTATGAGTCCTGAAGCAGAGTATGAGTATGAGAGTGGGAATGCACGCTGAAGTCTGCATATGTGTGTCATAAACTAGTTCCTCAGTTATTTGGCAGCCAGAGGAGGTTGTGTTTTGCCTGCATGTCCATCTCCCTGTATGATTGTGTACAGAGGAATGTCAGTCTGGTCACCACGGCCTCCCTCAAGCCTTGAGCCAGATCACACAGCAACATGCAAGCAGATTTATTTCAGTGATGCATGTGAAATGGAGGAACCGACTTATATTTTAGTAAATTTCTGTTCTTCTCTGAACAAAATCAAACTTATATCATCCCATTATTAACAGAATTTAGTGCTTCGCTCATTCATTCTGCAAAAATCTCCAGTGTTTTCTCCAGTAATTTCTCTCCAGAAGTTTTTATTCATAATCAACCATATTTGTTTTGATACAGACAGAATCTACCTGTCAATCATTCGAAAACTAAGAAATTTACCAATGACCAGTCCCACATTTACTTAAAATTGAGTTAAAAGTGTGTTATTTTGGATCTCAGGTACGAATTTTGATTTCACGGTCAAGCTAAAACAAGCACTGACAGCACACAGCCGTCTTCACTGTAAGAGTTGCTTTTATAATATATCTGTATTGGGGTAGGACAAAATTAACTTTATTAGCTTATCATAAAATAAAAATGGGTGCGATCCCTTTAAAGAGTAATTTTTCTGTAAAGTGTTTAGATATGAATCAACATTAGTCAAGCCCATTATTGGACAGGTGTACTTTGCTCTGTAAGTGAATTTGTCTAAAGTGCACACATGTAAAAACTGTGCGAGAGTGACTTTGAAAAGGGTAAATTTAATTGTCTGTTGTCTCAGAGATTGTCAGATGACAGCCAGGGGCCAATAACACGCTTTAAGCACACATCGATAATCAGCTGACAGGCCGAGCTCACGACTCGCCTAAGAGCCACTAAATTACTGCTGATGCATGCTTCATTACCAAGTGTTTTGACTGTACCATCGCGCCCGCAGAGAGTGATCACTTCTAGTAATATGCCAATTATTTCAGCAGGTGCCCGGCTGGGAGTGCTCCGAACAGAAATGAAAAGTAGTGTTTTTCCAACAGAGGAAGAGGCAGGGAGGAGAGGAGATAATGATACAGGGATTCTGTGTGATGTTAGGAGGAAACAGGCACGTTTAAGCTGAGTGTATGGGCTGTTTAAGTGGGTTTGAGGTGAAAATGATGCAAATGACTGAGTCTGGACAGTGATTAAGGAACTGTAGCTGAAAAAAGTACAACAAGAGCTCAGCTGGTAGAGCTTTTGTCCACTGAAGGTTGGCGGTTCAAATCCCACTCTTGACATAAACATCATTGGATGAGCGGTCGTCTACAGACCCACAGGGTGACTGGTGTGATCCCAGCTCCCACAGTTGTGCCCTTGTGTTGTGTCGTTGTACAAGACACTTACTCTACCTTGCCCCCAGTGTCTACATACACTTGTGTGTGAATAAGTAACTGGTTCCTTGTTGTAAAGCGCTTTGATCACCTTGAGGGTCGAAAACCGCAATATAAAAATGTGACCGTTTACAATAATCACAACTGAACCTGAGGTGCATAACTCACTCAAGTTTGTCTCATTCTCAGTATATGGACGGGCCAGGCCTCATGTGAAAGCTCCAAACCTCCAGAATTCACTCCCTGCGGCTGCAGAGGCTGCACTAGCACTGGTTCAGGTGCTGGAGTTTAAGTAGATCAGATCAGAGAAAGACATTTTGGGTTTAAACCAACAAGATTCCAGCACTGAAACGGGCAACAATCTTAAAATGTATATTTTCAGTTTTATTGTCTAAGGTAAGTAGTTTATTTTAAAATAACTTGTCAAGTAAAATTCTTTCTGCATGAACAGATAATTTAACTATTTTTAAGTTATTTTCTGATATTTATATATTAAATTTTAGCCAAGCTTTTTTGCAGTATTGCCTAAAGGTAGAATGCAGTTATGTTAAAAAAAACATACTGACGATACACATGAAGAACATGGAACCTTCTGACCATCGTATTAAACCAAAGCAGTTTCTACATCTGTACCTTAATTCCATGCATCATAAATAGGAATTATTTTGCTACTCAACTGTATATAGCGTGTAGTTACGTAGACAGAATAATATGAGACTATAACATTACTTTTTGGTCAACGGAGTCTGTCTCATACAATGTACAACTCTGGATTCTGATTGTCTTTTTTCAAACTGACCAATTGCTTTAAGGGATATAAAAATAACAAGGAACATAATTATCTCTCTTTCCTACATAATCCACAAGAGGCGATGAGTCACCGTCAGCCAGTTCTTCCAAAAACAACGTGAAATTCTTATAAAAGCACGAAACACCGAGATTATCTACGATCACATTAAAGTCTCGAAATATGATTCTTACGTTGCTCCACATTTTCCCTCCTCTGTCTCTGTTTATTTCCCTGTTCGGTGTGACACTGTTGTTACTGGACGGTGGAATGGGAGCGCACTGACTCCAGAGCAGGATCTGGGACGGGGTTTATCAGTCTCCGTGGGCTGACCCGTGGTTTCCCCTCTGGGTGCTCTGATGCAGGATGGGACTTCCTCCACTGGTCTTATCAGTGAAAACCCTAACATGGGAACAGAGCCACTGAAGTGCACAGTCCGGAGCTTTCACTGCATCAAGGCTACGCAGACGAGCACTGTTATTTATAGATCACATTACTACATATTTGTCTCCATAAAAATGTTATTGCTTTGCCTGGAATGTCACTCAGTATAACATTAAACTGAAAGGGAAGGACATATCCAACTCAGCGTAGTTATATAAACCCATCAACCCATCAAACTGAAACGGCTTCTGGATGGAACTGAAAGGTCTTGATTGCAAAAACAGTGTCCAGATGACTGCAGCTCAAATCTAACGTTAAACATTTTTATCTTTCAATAAGGAGACAAGCAGGTGATGCCTCCAAGCCAAGTTACAGATTAGATCTGTGGACCTCACTCGCAGCAAGAATAGTGTTTCTTTATTTTTTTTTATCTTTTATTTTTTTTGTACTTCCACCAGAAAAGTTACATAGTGGATCAAAATAAATGCGTTTTGAGTTTAAAATAACATTTGATTTACAAATCCAGATAAGGCTGATTGTCCATTTTATTTCCAGTAGTATGTACTTTTTGAGTAGGTGGACAAAAAAATCCAAGTTCTACAGGTTTTGCAGTGTTTTTACTCTTGTAATGACAATTTGGAAGTCTGCAGCGCTTAAGAAATGTTAGACCAGCACCAGTATAAGGTGTTTGCCGCTGCTGCCATAATCCAACAGTATTTTTGTTTGCTAAAATATCTTTTTATGTTTCTATAAAGGTTAATCCGTAAGTATATGCTAAAATATCTTATCCAAACCAGATCTAAAATAGAACTATTGTTGTTATCCATACATTTTCAAGTTTAATGTTTTCCAAAAATGACACCAAAGTCTCATCCAAAGCAAAGTCTCTGCCGCTAGAAACTATTTTGACTCATAACAAAACAGACTTTGCAAAACTCCATAAAAACACTGAAGAATGCAGCTATTAATACTCCCATTTTTGGTTATTTGTTAACAAGAACCATTTTGTTATTCCAGTTGGTCATTTTCTTAATGACTTCTGATGAAATTGTTAATTTGAAACAAGTTTTTTTGTTATACTACAAAGTTATTTATGTTTTTTTGTTCATGACAGGTGGTCTAATAAATTTGTTAAGCACTGTATAAAATTATAATATGCTTTGTCTTCTCTTTTTTATGACGTTTATTAGCCATCTGTTTGAAATGACTGAACTGCAAATTGATTTAAATATAACACTGAAAAATGTTTTAGTTTTTGAAGTTAAACGTTTAAACTACAAACGTATAATTCCCAATTCGCGCGCCTATGAGTTTGAGATTTAAATGTGCCAAAACTCATTTCCATAACTTACATCACATAATTCAAACACAATGTGGATGAGAAAATAATGTGCAATAGCGTTACTTTCTATTGTTTGCTTTGTTATCATTAGCTTCCATAAGGTTAACTCGTACTAGCCAATTACGCTACTTACGCTAGCCAACGACGCTAAATCAGCCAGCGCTCCGGCTCCAGCGCATTTCACTTGCATGACCTCAGTGGTGTACATTACTCCAAAATGCTTTCTTATTTTTGAAAAACAAATTCACATCTTCCACTGACCTAATCCTATCGCGAACCCAACACAAACAAGCCCAGAATTCGTTTAGCGAGAACAGAGAGCTTAATGAAGGCAACGCTCCAGTGACCACGACTTGGAAAAAACAAAAGATTTATATTTCCACTTGCATCACATCTGTTTGAATGATTGTGACAAACAAAAGAGCATTTGGGGTGACGCCCGGGTCAAGTACCACGACGGTGCAAGACGGAGGAGGTAAGATACGATAAAGTGGAAATATTATCATTAAGATGCATGGGGATCTGAAAAGGCCTGTACCCGACTGTGTTTTTAAGGAAAATGCGTCTTTCCCCACTACAGATACAGTATAAAAGCAGCTCTTGTGCAGAAAAAGGGAAAACTGCTCTAACTTTGGGCTATAATGTGAGGCAAACTTCATTTTTTCTTCTTTTTTATTTATTTTTTTAATATTCCCTGAGAATATTTTTTTGGTTGGGGGGGTCAATCTTTGGGCTATAATGTGAGGCAAACTTCATGTTTTCTTAGTTTTTTTATTTATTTGTTTTAATTTTCCCTGAGAATATTTTTCGGTTGCTTGTTTCTATGTTTCAATCCTGATTAAAAATTATTTAATTCAGAATAAAAAATAATTCCGCTTTAAAAAGATCATGTAAACATTTAATGCCTAATAATTATTCGGAATTGAACTTAATCCAAGATGGCGACGCGGAGCAAACTTTGGTCTCAAACCGAAGCTATTTTATAATAAGTGAGCTGGAAGAACTACAAATAATGAAAAGAGTGGAAGGCAGAAAAGATAAAAACACAAACTCTTTCAAAGAGGAAGCAGAAAGGTTTGAATAAGGAGGGTTTGAGGACAGATTCGCTGTGCAGATCAAAAATGAGTGGAGACAGTTGAAGCTGAAGCATAAGAGCAAAAGCAGCTCGGACTCATCAGACTTTTCTTTATATGACGAGAAGGACCGACCAGCAGCTGATGTGGTTTTTCCAGTAGACTTAAATACATTGTGTCTGTTAAAGAAATAGTAGTAGTAGTATTAGTAGTAGTAGTAGCACAAAACAAAACATTGAATATACAACCTCATAAATCATGAAAGGGTTTAGGCTGAAGTTAAAAGTACTTATTACACCTAACACCATTAAACAATGACAGTATTCTAAGAAAGTAAGAAAGAACCCCAATTAAAACCCTGAGAATTAAATACCGTATTTTTGGGACGATAAGGCGCATCTAAAATCATGACATTTTCTCAAAAATCCACAGTGGCCTTATAATCCAGTGGCCTTATGTGTGACCTTTGGTTGTGTTTAACCTCCAACCGATTTGATGTTGTCCACATTAGTCTAATAACGTATTAGTGGGCGAGTCAGGAGGAGTAATATGTTGGCGACATATAGGGCGACTGTGCAACATACCGGTAGTTCTGCCGTGTGCTGTACAAGGACCCAAAATGCCACCATTACCATGCAGATTTCAGGTTTTGTATTTTAGTGTTAAAACTGAACAATGTTGAGAGGGATCCGGGCATGTTTGATGCCCAAATCACCCAACTGTTAAACTTGTATTTTTGTGTTAGCTACAACTGAGAGTTATTGTAAATGACCTGAATAAAGTTCGATTTATCCGACACGCGTTTTGTTTCTTTTATTGCGCCTTATAATCCGATGCTCCTTATGTGTGGACAATGACACAACTGACATATTATTTGATACTGCGCCTTATAATCCGGTGACCTTTATAGCCCCAAAAATACGGTAAATCAGATTTAATGCGTTTTTCATGTAAAAACAAAAATACGGTAAATCAGATTTAATGTGTTTTTCATGTAAAAATTATTATTTCCATGTAAACTCAAAGGAGAATAATTTAATTCTGAACTATTTATTTCATAATTAAAAAAAAATCATGTAAACGTGGACATTACGACATTAAACAGCTCAACTTTACATTTACTCAATTAAAAAAAGAGGCACGAGTGGGGCTGCCTCTCCACAGATCTGACCTGTAACTTTTTGTTTTGTCGCCATGAAGATAGAAAGGTTTAAAGCCACACTGTAAAAAATAAAAAAAAACATTTGAAAAAGTTACATGATGCACTTTTAAGAAAAAAATAACTTTTTTTTACAGAAACTGAACTACTTATGTTCTGTCTGCATCTTATGGGTTTGATAGTCGGATAATAGGGAAGTGTGTGTTCGCATGCTAGTCGACGTTAGCACTAGTCTATCGTGACGGCAAAGGCCAGAACTACCCCCAGATCACGCTCCTCCTGGGATTTAAGTGCACTCGACATCTGTTTTTCAGGGTAAGCAGAGGCCCGGCTAAAGGTTGTGACCATTTGTCCGTGTAACGTCTTTTATGAGGTTAAAATGTGAAAAATCTGAGCATCCAGCGGTTAAAAAAAACAATAATCCAGAGTTAAGATCTAAAACGTGTCCTCTAAATCAGGAAAAAATAAACTTTGTTGGGAGTTATGTAACGCCAGGAACAAAAAGACGCACTGTGAGTAATTTGGATGCTCAGAATACATAAAGGTAAATGACGGATAAACTTTGGACCACTGCAAACCGTCTAAATGAACTAGTTCTGTTTTTCACGTTTTGAAGACCGTAAAAATCAGACACAGCGCATTTAAAGACGTCTATATACAGGGCTATTGGATTACACGAACAGCCATGTATGTAGTATGAGTTGGGGAAGTTTTACAAATTAAGTTTTTTGGACCAAAGACTGGCCTTAAGTGTTTTCATTGGTGGGAGGTCTATGGGGAAAATTTGGAAAGTGTCCTGGACTTTAGTTAAATTAGAGTCTGGAGGTCCTCCCTGAAGAAGTGTGGGGAACAGAGAGGGGTTGTCATAATAACTTTTTAATTTGGATGAATTAAGTTAAGTAAAAATAAAACCTGGGACCAGCGGTGATTTTGTTCTGACCTTGGCAGCGTTAGAAAGTACAAGCTTCCTTCTTATTAGACGGCAAGTTTTATCATTTATTTTATGTTGGGAAACTTTAAGATTGCAAAAGGGTTCACTTAATTTATTGTAATGAATTACACTTTTCATAAGATTTGCTTTTTTTTTTTAAATACTAATTTGTTGATTAAATTTAACCTTGCCAAACTCGTCTTGAATGTTGTGTGTACGTGTGTGTTACAAACCCAGGACTCCAGTTTGGATTTTTGTGTGTTTTGCTGCCATTTTGTTCCTGCTGTCTGAGCCCTGGTCCCTGATTGGTGGAGCATCCTTCACCTGGCCCCGCCCCCAGCCTCCTCCCCCTATTTAAGAAGATCTCAGCTCCTGTTCAATGTGTCTCGTGTCAGTCTGTTTGTATTTGGACTTGTGTGTGTCTGTGTGGTTGAGACACTCGGTTTTGTTTAGTTCTGGTTTGTGCTTTTTGATTTGGTCGCTCGATTCTGTTTGTGGGTTTGTGGTATTTCTTTGGGACACTCGTGGTTTAGTTTAGTTTTATGTGTCCCTTAGTTTAATCACTCGTTTTTGTGAACTCACGTGACCCGTTTTTAGCACAAAACTTGTTATATGTTAATCCTGTTATTTTGTTTCTTAACTTGGTTTATTTTCTGTACATATTTTATTGTGTTTTGTTAATTTGACTTTTTACACTCCTGTTAATTAAACATTACTTATTTATTCCATTTTCCACCGTGGCAACAATAGCCCCTTATCACCACTAACTAATGAGTACAGTGAAACATTCTAAGGCAACAAGCCTCTAATTGCGTAATCCAAGTTATTTATATTATTAAAAATGTTTATACTATAGTTAATACAATTATTCACATTACACTACCAGTCAAAGGTCTGGCCACGCATCTCATTCATGTTTTCTTCTCATTTTTTATTTTTTTTCCTTTAGACATTTAAGACACAGAAGGCATCAGACAAATTAAGAAAGATATATGGAATTATTTAGTAAAGAAAAAAGTGAAATGACTACTAAATATTTTACAAGAAAGAAAATAATGTGGGTATTTTGACAATTTGGTTATAAAATTGTGTTTTTAGGTGGATATGTTATTCTTGTGTCTGGATTGTTTCGCAGTATGGCATTAAACCTTTCTGTCGTCACGGAGACCAAACCAGACCAAGTTACAGGTCAGGTCTGTGGAAAGGCGACAGTCAGAATGCCTGGTTTTTCTATGTTTTTTTAACTATAGAAACACCTGTAATTGAATAAATGTAAAGTAAAGCTGTTTAATGTTATACTGAGGAACATTATTATTATTTTTATATATTTTTTGCTTTAGAAATCGTTATAATTTTGGATTGTTTTGGGGTTTTGTATTTCATTTCTATGAGCTTTCTCGGGTTCTACTACTGCAGTTTCCATGTGTGTCTTATGAGCCATTACTTTGACGTAGACTGATGCCTTCCCTCACTCCCGTCTTTACCTCACTCCACTATAGCACGACTCTTGTTAAAAGTAATGAGCACATTTGCATCATTAAGTAGCAAACTAGCCGTTAAGCTAATTCATCAAAGTGAACACGAGAGCGTAAAGCTAGCACTCGCCGGCTACACTTAGCTCCGACACAATGAAGATTAGCGCCGTGTGGGTGAATGACTTTATTTGTGCACGGCCAATGCTAATTAGCTCTTCACTGCTATTATCCCGGTGTGGAATATCTGCCAAAAGAGTCACACCACATGGAGTCTTTGTTTTAAAAAGTTGGATTAAAGAACATTGGACTGACTACATAAGGTAAGAGTTTAAACATACTCGAATTGAATGAGCTGAAGTATGTTTTTGTCACACTAGCCTATTTCTTAGAGCAGTAGCATCGCGCTGGGGGGGTGTTCTACTTGTATGCTATGGCGAAATGTTTGGCAGTTAGCAAGGAGACATAAAATACGCATTAGGGAACAGTGTCCAAAAGTTTTAACAGAATCTAATCACACTTATGTTACAAACCAGGAAGACGTAATTTTAGATGAATTTTAGATATAGTCTGAAAAATACGGTACACCAGAAGTCATCAAGTTCCCAAACATTTTCTCTAAAATCCACAGTGGCCTTATAATCCAGTGGCCTTATTTATGACCTTTGGTTGTGTTTAACCTCCAACCGATTTGATGTTGTCCACATTAGTCTAATAACGTATTAGTGGGCGAGTCAGGAGGAGTAATATGTTGGCCACATATAGGGCGACTGTGCAACATACCGGTAGTTCTGCCGTGTGCTGTACAAGGACCCAAAATGCCACCATTACCATGCAGATTTCAGGTTTTGTATTTTTGTGTTAAAACTGAACAATGTTGAGAGGATCCGGGCATGTTTGATGCCCAAATCACCAACTGTTAAACTTGTATTTTTGTGTTAGCTACAGCTGAGAGTTATTGTAAATGACCTGAATAAAGTTCGATTTATCCGACACGCGTTTTGTTTCTCTTATTGTGCCTTATAATCCGATGCTCCTTATGTGTGGACAATGACACAACTGACATATTATTTGATACTGCGCCTTATAATCCGGTGCACTTTATAGCCCCAAAAATACGGTAGTTACCGACACTGGGCTTGCGTACGACTGTGATAAAACCCACTGATTTAAACCATCTTAAATTCTAAATCGCATGTACCCAGTGTGCACGAAACTGTCAGTGGGGAAATGATGAAAACTGAGGTATGGTTGTAAATGTTGATTAGTTGAACATAATGGAAAGCTACGGCCATTTTCTCGTTTTCTTAGACTCACTACGCCAAACAGAGGGTACTGGAAGGCGTCATCGCATGTTTCCAAAAGTCGTCCTGGTTTGTGACGCAAGCGTGAATAGAACCTATGTCGTGTTTATAATCCAAGAAAAAAAATCTAAATTGATCCCTAAAGATAGAAAGTGTCGTCTCATAGAGCACAATGTGTTTTGGGGGAATTCAAACTGCCTGGGTTCGGTTGACAGGACATCCATAGTTTTCCAAAGGTCAAATTTTGTAGGCATTCTTCAGTATTTATATATTTGAACTTTTTGGAATGTTTAAGTCATTAAATCATCTTAAAAATGTAGCCCAGCCCTTCCTAAGCTTATGCTTACTCGTCAGAACTACAAGTTTCTGAGGCAAGTATTCACGAAGTAATGCGGAAGTAGAGATTTCACGCCAAGGAGCACAGGCTACTGAGAAAAACACCTTCTTTGGTTCATCTTCTAGACCAGGGGTCGGCAACCTTTATTATCAAAAGAGACATTTTGCCCCCTCTTCTACCAAAAGAAAAGGGAGCTGCAAAAAATAACAGAACTTGTAAACTTTTAAAAGTTTTCATCTTTTATTTATTTTACCTGTTACAACCACTGAATATAACAGAAGCAGTGTGCGCGTTTGTACTTTGAAATAAATTAAACTGAACTGTAGGCCTATTTAAGTCCGTCCTATATTTGTGTAAAAGTAAAATAAAAACTGCCCCACTGTGGAGAGGTAATCCACTTCTTGAAAGATACTTTGCTCTCTTCAGCTTTTCGTAGCAGTTCTGAAATCGCTCTTTCGTTCATCTTCAGTTGGGTATTTTTCAGCAAAAGCGTCACTGTCGATGAAGGCAAATGAACATGTCCACGCTGAATTAAACTCTCTATTTTCTTCTGAAACTTTTCTTTTGGGGGATTTTTTCATGGTTAAGCCATTGCAGGGTTCATTATTTTAATAGATCCAAGGTTCACACATGACAAAAGCCTCCAGCGCGTAAAGGCGAAGGCTGATGGCGTTATGTGACGGACGTATATTTTGGTTGACAAATTAGAAACTAAACTCCAAGATAACTTCCCAACAAAATAAAATAACATGAATAAAAATGAATTAAGAAATACCATTTATTTATGTTCGTTTTTTTTTTTTTTTTTCCAAGGCCAAAGGGACTCGCAGGTTGCCGACCCCTGTTCTAGACCTTATACTTCCATGTTTTATACAAGTTAAGTTTTAGCTCCTGTCTCCATATGGATTCATAGAGTCAGGAAGATAGATACAGGCAGTAAGAAATAGTAAATCAAAAAATGTTAATAAAAAAAAAGAAAAAGACCCCACTTTTGATATCCATATAAGATACATCGTAGTATTTTTCCCCAAAAAAATCCCGAATTCCACTATAAGCAAAGGTTAAAGTAGTGTATTTTTAGAAACAGTAACACAGCACATTCTAAAGTGTCTGTAATTCCTTTGTATACATAACTATCAAGTGATTTCCCTCCTCTGCGAATCGAAACGCCATTAGACAAATACGAGACTTGCATATTTGACATCTTGAGCGCCATTATCCCTCGCTCCATTTTGAATAAACAGTCCAAGTCCGGGCGCAGTTGGCCAAGTCGATTCCGAAGACCAGATAAGCCGTGAAAATAAAGCTCCACTCCCAGTTGGAAATGTGGAAAAAAAAACGCCTTCATTTGACCGTTTTACCATTTAAATACCTCCATATGTGAAAGAGGGGCAGTGAAGTGATTGCAGTTCAGAGCAGTTTCTCATGTTCTGTCATACAAAACGTGCAAGAAAAACAATTAAATGCGGATGGGTTGTTTGAAAAAGCGTGTGTGAACAAGTGCCCGGTCAACACAATGCGAAGTTGAGTCGCGTTCCAGCTTTGAGCGCCTATAGTTTGCTTGACGTAAAGAAGAAGAATGATGACACGCAATCACAATGGAGCATTCATCACAGAGGGGGCTGCTGGGAGTTTTTTTTGTCAGCCTGAGAGATGACTTATCTGCACGGAACACCTGGCAACAAGTCGCACAACAAGTTGGCGGTTGAGTAATAGTTTTGGGGAAAATGACACCCATAGAGAGAGTAAAGATAGGTCTTTTTTACAATATGACAAACGCCGCTAAGTGATGGATGAGTGTTATTGCGACTTCTGTTGGACAACTCGGCTCTTGTGGTGGTTCCCTACGGAGGATTATTATTCCACTATACATCACTCATGCACAGTTACAGTGCGTCTTTTCAAAGTTGTTCTTGTGTTATTCATGTATTCTCAATCAAGTATGGTTTTAGTTAAGTAATAAAAAGAGACTGAAAGATTAATCCCGATTGTTTTAGAATGACTGTTAAAAGTCCTATATTAAATGAAACAGAAAACCGACATCAAATGCAAGAAACTGCAAAATAAAAGTGAAAAAATGCATTGCACACTCAGATAGCCAATGTCCAAAAGATTTTTTTTAATTTTGAAATCATGTTTCGCCTCTCATTTGTTGGAGGGGTATATGAGCACCTGGTCCGGCAACCATTATGTGTACTGTGGTCCAAAGAAAGAAAAAATGATCTGATGAAGGCGTTTTTGCCAAAACGTTACTTTAAAAAAGCTTTTGGACACCGGCCCTCTGAGTGCTTTGCATATTTTCAGTTTTATAAAGGTCCTACATTACACAAAATGGATTCCTGTGAGCTGTAAACCATGTGAAATGTTATCAAAAACATACCCAGAGTTATCTTAACCCTTTACTATTAGTCTATTTCTCCAAACTTAAAATGCTCTGTTCCACCTTGAGGTAGTTTTCAAGTTAACACCTCCTTTTTACCTTAAGTACAGTCGATATCTTCGATTTCAGGGCTGAAATCATCCAAATGATAGTGAATGTGTGTGGATGGAGTTAAAAAAATACAATTTTGCAACTAATCGTTAACAATTTACAGGTCACATTTGTGGAGAAAGTGGTTCTGAACCTGTATTCAAGTATTTTAGCAATAAAATGGCAATAGCATTTTAGCATTTTAGTATTTTAGCAATAAAACCAACTGAAATTGAATCCATACATGGATATGGTTAACAATTTACAGGTCACATTTGTGGAAAAAGTGGTTCTGAACCTGTTTTAAGTATTTTAGAGCAATAAAACCAACTGAAATTGAATCTATACATGGATATGATTAATGCCACACTGTGCAACACCATCCCCATGGAGACAAACATGTGGTGTCCCCCCCCAGAAAAAAATACATAATGCAAAACTGCATAATAAACCTTACAGCATTATTAAAACCACTGCATTTTGCACAACAGCAGTGCCACGAAAAGCTTTTATAACAGACAAATAAATATGCAAATTCCATATTCGCACATTCCTTCAGTGCATTCCTAATTACTTCCTGAACAAAAGCTCATGACAGCATAAAATATATTAATTAAGGTGCAGCGTCGCCACTCAGCACAGCCTCTTCATCTTCCACCGCGCTGTCACAGGGATTTGCAATCTGATTGACTTCAACAGATTACGCCGCTCTTCATTTTCTGCCTTTGTGCCATAGAAAATTAATTGTCGGTGACATTTACTTGTAATCCTCGGTGACTCCACCTTCCCGTATCTACCCGGCGCTTCCTCCATTAATTACAGCTGCTCCTATAAGCGCCAGAGCGTCATTTCCTCCACAACATCCGCCGGTTTTGATGGAGTTGAGGCAATCTCGTCATCAGCGGCTGTCTCTCCGCGATGCTAGCTAGCCTTCAGGAGTTGCAGCGTCAGTGTGATTGCAAAAACCCACACCGTCAGCTGGAAGAGCGCCGCGCCGGGCAAAGGGTTCCGCTTCGTAACTCGTCAATCATGGCCGGATATGACAGCTCATTTAACAGAATGGTGCAGAGGAACCGAGGCCCGAGGAGATGGATGGGCGAGGGGAGATAGACAATATGCGATCACAGAGGAGTGACACAGATGCGAGGAAACTTTTATGATCGGACGTAAATGGAATGACGATGATTTTCAGTGCTTCAAAGGTCCTATATCACGCAAAAATAAATGACTCATCTAAGCTTTTAGTCACGCGTACCTCTTCAAAAACATATCCGGAGTTGTGTTTTATTTAATTCCCACATGTTTGAGTAATCCTTTGTTATTACTACACCTCCAAACCTAAAAGTGCTCAGTTCCACCTTGAGATGTCATTGAGGGGTAGTTTTAACGGCAAAATCTGACCTTTTATTCAGTAAAGATTGACAATCCCATGAAGTATGAAGTTTAAAACTTACCACATGGCGTCATAAGGTGGAGTGTTTTTCCTTTGAGAGAAGAAATGCGCCTAAATATGCAAGATTTGTGGGGTGAAATGCGCCTAAATATGCAAGATTTGTTTTTTTTTTTTGACGACGAAACATTATAACATAGATCAGAAAATAGCGTAATATAGATTATTTAATGGAGTTAACAGCAGTAAACTAAAAACGGTGTTAATGAAATAGACTGAATGACTAATTTGAGTAAAGACGACGTAAAATTTAGGTTTCGACACGATTTCAAGAAAGAAATTTAAATAATATAGTACAAATCCGCAGGCAACGCAGCAAAGACAGACATAGGAGCGAGTTAATGAAAGGAGAAAAAGTAATTATGGGAAGGACAAAAGAATAATTGAAAGATGAGAGTCAGAGTCACAGTACAGATCGTTTTGTACGACGATGAGGTCGAATCGAAGTGTGTGTGTGTGTCCGTGTGCGTATGAGTATGTGTGTATTTACTTACTAAGTCAAATTAAAGCCAGACCTGAGACCTTTCATTCCCCGCCTGTGATTGATGGTTAGAATGTGTCCCACTGAGCCCGAGGTGTCGGATGGCCACTGCCGACTAGTCTCGCACCAAAAGAAAATTAAAGCTGAGGTAATATATCTGTACCCGATTTCTTCTAATGTTTTTGAGCAAAATTTGTCTCACCCCAGTGCGGATCTACTGTATAAGCAACTCTTGAGGTCAAAATATGTCCACTATGTGCCATCCCCGTTGAATTATAAAGGGATTTACTGGCAGACAATCAGGAAGTGTATGCGAGCTTGCTAGTTTACGTTTGCTTCAACACTCTGCTCCTGTCTCGGTTGTGAAAAGCACCGTTAAACTCACTGTAATGAAAAATTAGGATACTCAGAATGCATAAACAAAGTGCGGGATAACTTTGGACCACTGCAAACTGTGAAAGTGAACTAGTGAACTCTGAACTGTGTTTGACACTTTCAAAGTTTGTTTCATGTTCTAAAACGTTTTATGCATCATCAGAATGTAAGCCAGAATAAAGAGTATGATATATTGCGAAAATAGATTTTGGCGTGAGGGTCTTGGCTGTGCAATCTGCTCTGCTTTGCTTCAAAGAGTGAAAAGCTGCTCCAAAGTCGTGCACACTCCCAAAACCACATGCTAACTGTAATGCTAACGACAACCTGCTAACTGTGCACCTTCTGATTCTTGGTCAATAAAATGCTTTAGAATGTATAGGGGTGTGTATTGGCTTGAGTCTGACGATACAATACATAACATGTCACAATTCATTATATCCTGGTACTAAAACATGTTACGATATATTGCAATTTATCCATAATTACTTCCATTAATACAGTCAACTGCACTTTCACAAGAACTCAACTGTATGGAATATAAAGTATAAAAATGTTTAAATCATCAGAACAGTGAATGAAACTAATACATTTTTGTGTGGAAAAAAAAAATCGATTTGGATGCATTTTGAATCAATTTGAGACTTGTGCAATGACGTATCATGATATATCACTGAACCGATTTTTTTTAACACTTCTAATAATGCAGTATATACACTTAATATTATTATTATTTTCTAGTGACTAAAATTATATAGAACGGTAATGCTTTGGCCTACAGATTTACAACCTTATTGGCAATGGATACATCCTGGCCATCTATGCCTGTCCGTCGATGAGAGTGGATCTCTCCTTCACTTTGGTTCTCCTTGAGGTTTCTCGTTTTTTGGGGTTTTTTTTCCCACTTTTTTTTTTTTTTTTTTTCGAAGAATAACGGTCTAAGGACAGGAGATCCTGGGACAATTACCCATTTGCCTGCTTGTTGTTGGACATTATGCATTTTTGAATTATTAATTTTTCTTATTCTGCTTCATTCTCTGACATCTCTGTTTACTAAATTAACAATTTTGTGAAGCCCGCTGAGATAACTGTCATTGTGATTTTGGGCTATTCACAAGTAAATTGAATTGAATTAATGATAAAGTCTTATATAGAAGCTATTACATACATGGCAACCCTTCATAAAAATCTAGTTCAGACCTCTTTTCTAACAAAAAAAAAGAAAAGGAAAAACCTCCAAATTTGGGATACAGGGAAGAAAAACAGAAAACTCCTTTCACCCTGTTCATTGTAAGTGACCTTTGAAGGGCAAGCATCAATGCAGCAAAATGATTAGCTCTTTAACTGCATGACCAGAAGATTCAATTTGCAGAAAGTCGTCACTGTTTCTGTCGACAGTTTGAATTTTCTCCCCATGTATAGGCGGGTTTCTTGCTCCACCAACCTAAAACATGCATGTGGTAAACTCTGACAAATGCCCTGTTTACACCAGCCCATCCATCTTTTTCCGGTAGCACGTTGTCAACTTTACTTGCAGTTAGTGTTGTTTTTTATTATATTTTTGTGAACGTTTGTGAACCTCTGAGCCAACACACTGATGAAGTATAGTCCAAGTTTCCGTGACCCTTGTAAAACTGCAGTATAGGGTACGTTCTGTGTAAGATTACAGTAAGATTGTTTGACAAATATTGGACAGACTTGGAGCTGTATATTTTCTTAGCGTGGACTGTACATATGCAGTGCAATTGGAACAGCTTATCGGAAAAATCCTGTTTACATGTGCCGGTGTCAGCAGCACATGGAATGCTAATAATGTGGATTTGTGCCATAGCCGAGCATAAACACAGTGTCTGGGTGTAATGGTGAGAAATAGGCGAGCGTGGGAGGAAGTGGCATGCTTATAGTGTTTGTTATAGGTAGGCGTAGCAACCAAAATATGGAAGTTATGTTTTTTAAAAAGATATTTAAGTTTGAATAAAAAGTACTTTCTCGAGCTACCAGATGAGCGACTGGAATGGAACAAAGCACCACCTGTTTGCTCCGAGAAAATGCCGTGGCTTTGTCTAGAAGGTTCCACAGTATAGATTTATGAGGTTGCAGCACTACGCTACGTTACAGTTCAGATCTGTGGAGATTCGCTCCAATTAACAGAAGAAATTAAAGCATTTTTGAGCAGTAGAAACACCCATATTAATAAAAGCAAGATGTTTAATGTCATACTGTGGAACATTCCAGGCAAAGCAATAACATCTCCATGGAGACCAGTGTGTAGCAGACCCTCCACCAGAAAAGTTGGACAGTGCACCTTTAACTGGAATTTTTATGTATTTATACTTTCTCAGTTCATTTTGCAGTGGATACTTTTTACTTTTACTTCATTACATTTGAGAGTAAGTTTCTGTACTTTCTATTCTACTACATTTTTTAACTGGACTGAAAAGTAAAAAGTATTTTTGATGGATTTTGAGGAGTTATTTACAGTATTTGACACCCTGACTGAAGCTTTTGAGGTCAAGCTTCAGCTTTGAGCAAAAAAACCCCAACAAAATTCCTTAGAAAACTTAAGAAATGTATATGTATTGCAACATTTGACCAAAATCACTATTACTACATTTAACACTTGAACAAATTAACACTTTTTTACTCTTAAACTAGATTTTTTAATGGGTATTTAAATAATTTTACTTAAGTAGATATTTTTATTTGTACCTGTACTTTTACTTAAGTAACAAAACTGTGTACTTCACTCCCACTGCTATAGTTTTTGAGTCGCGTACGCAAACTACAGCTTGATTATTATGCTTCCGGACTCACTATTTTGTCAAACGCACAAATACACGAATAACGGTACATTACAATAGATCAAAAGTGAGGTTTGATGGGAAAAGTCTGGGTTCAAACAGCTCCAGTGTTATACAACAGTTATGCTAGAATTGCCGTGATTACAACATAAGGTGGAAAAAAAGCTGTGAACATTCTGGTGGTTCCAAGTGATCAGTGGTTCCTAAAAAAGACAAACAAAACTGGAGAAAATATGCCAGAAAACACAATTGGTCTGGGGGAAAAAAACTGAGTAAAAATGTAGTTATTTCTTTATTTATTGTGGATATTAATTGAAGGAACAGCTCAGTCTGTTTCAAGATATTAATATGTAGATTTAAATGCTCATTATTTAGTACTTATTGGACTTCTGGCTTTAGATTGATCAATACTGCCCTACAAAGATAAAAGACTTTAAAGTTTCTGTTTTGTCCAGATAAAAAGTATTATAGGTAGGGCTCCCAAAGTTTTTCAACTGGTAATTGAAAAAATTGAGCTAAATGGTTGCCTCACTTTTTTTAAATTTATAGTCTTAAATTTCTGTAAATTAAAAAATATAACTAAGTGTCACACACATTTTTAATTGCATTTAGTAGTTAATTAAAAATAATCATTTCACATTACTTAAAAAAAAAATATGTAAATCAAATATTTTTACTTCTAATTTCAATAAATAATTAGTAAAGAAATAAAAAAAAAATAAAAAATAAAAATAAAATAAAAAAATAGTAACAATTAAAACATTTAGGCTAAAAATATTAAAATAATTAATTTAATGCCGAGAAAAGCACCTAACTTTTTTTATTAAATGGAAATCATTATTTTTGATTAATTTGGGCGTTCGGGTTTACAGTGTATGAGAAAAATATTGTGCTCAAAATTGACCTTTGACCCTTATTTGGCAGTTACTTACTCTGCCTTTGTATAATGTGGCACAAAAAAGGAGTTGTGCAAAGGCAAAAAAAAAGAAAAAAGCAGTACAGTAACTGCCAAATATGGTTCAAAGGTCAGTTTTGAGCTCAATATTGTTCGCGATATTTATTGACATGATAAAGGAGGTCGCAAATACTCCCAAAGTGACATTTCTGACCAAATGTGACATTGCAGCATTCTGCCTTTGTAGGACAGAACAGTCGCCATTTAATCAGACTCTGTTAGTCATAGTTTTCATTATTTTTTTATGAAAATTAGCGTTGTTTTATCGTGACCCTCATTTAATTTATAAAAGCCACCTGATTTACATCTTATTTGTTACTTTTCTAAGCAACTAAATAAGCACAAGTAACTCTATAGTACGTCTCATTAACAACCTGTTTATTTTCTGATCTGTTGTTTCCGCAAACATAACTGGAGTTTGTGCTTTTTTTTTAATCATGCATGTTTAAAACTCTAACCCTGCATAGTTCTTCTCTTTTTGAGGCTTACTCAAACTTTCCAGTTGGGTTTTTGAGGAGGTAACAGCATTATAACATGACTTAAAGCATAAAGAGTCAGTTTTGTGTAATACAGGACCTTTAAACAAAGCAAAAGTGGCTAAAGGTGAACCGCGAGTTAAAAGAGGAAAACCGATCCATCTCGGTGGGCATACCCGAGTTACGGTGCTGACGTGCCCCCGGTCGGGATGCGTCGTCTCGGTGTGGGTCAGGCCTCTGGGGGGCCTCCTGCGCCGGGTTAGCGTGTCATTGTGATGTATGTGTGCGCAGAGAATGGAGTTACAAATGCACCCTTCCCACCATGAAAGGAAACGACCTCTGACCCCCAAAACCGCCGACAAAACTGATTGGATGTGCCGAAAGTGGCCCTGGAATGTCATGAGGGATGCTGTAAGGGACTTGTTGTATTGCATTGGAAGTGGCAGTGGTAATGGGTTTAACAGACTGGACGTAGGTTTACTGGAAGCACAAATATTACAATGAAAAACTGGGGAAAAAAAGCAAAATTATAGTCCTTTTCTACATGAAGTGGCACTGAAAAATTGTTCACATCACGCATCACACAATCACAAGAGCACTCAGAGACACTAGAGGGATGCTGGGAAATGTCATGCCCAATGACACGACTGCACTATATACGAGTAATCAAACCAGCCAGGAACTACAGTATAAGGCGTGTAGTTTTACTCTGTTTATATGATTTAAATAAGTGCAGAAGAAGAAAGCGATCCGCTCTGCAGCTTCCCGAAACTCATTTTGCACAATTTTATTTTTGGACCCAGCACGCAGTCGCAATTTTTGTTGGATGTGCGTGTCTCAATCTACCACAATGATTTAAATTTAAGAAAACAGCATTAAATGAGCTCTTTGATAGCCCCATTGTTGCAACCAATAACAGTAATGTGGCTGAAATAGATGCTAACAAAAAATGAAATTGAAATCTATCTTTTGAAATGTGTTATATCACCTTTTCTCCAGTTAATTTCTTGGACAAAGATGACAATAAGATACTGATTGGGCACACATTTGTTGGTAAAAAAAATCATGATTTAGTCCTGGTGTAACTGGTTTAAGATGCATGGGAGTAGGAACCCATAAGGAACAAAATCTGCACTCCCAAATAGATTCAGTTCCCAGAGACCTCCATTGGATCCTACAATCCTGCATCTCTAGATCTGACCTCCGACCTCGTACATAACTCCATCTGTGTGTTTACTGTTGTGCGGTTGACTTTAAAGCGGCTGCGTTTATCACAGGTACTACGTTTTGTCCTGTTTATGAGCTCTTCTCTCGGCTCACGGTCCACAGGGTCCAGCAGAGCGCACTTTGTTTATGAGCCTGTCCCGTCGCTAAAGCATCAAAAAGACAACCAGACGACCTGCTGCGTTAGCCTCCACGCTGCTGAGGGCGAAACAAGAGAGGGAAAGTACCACCGAGAGGAGAGCGAGGGACGTGGTAAAGTCTGATGATGGAGTAATATATAGTGAACATAAACACACAGAGGAATTTCACACTAGAAAACGGTGTCAGCTCAGTCCCTTTTGCTTATTTTTTGTCAGTTTGCGCTCACTGCAGATGATTCTTTATCCAAATACCCACTCCACGGCTCAGAAAAATATACATCGCTGCTTGCTAAAGTCAGTATCAAATATGTATTGTGTCCTTTTGAGGATCTAAGCATGAATAAAGCTCAAACGTGTTAAAAAATTCACATATTTGGCCACCAGTCATGCCTCATATGAAAGATCAGAACCTCCAGAATTCCCTCCCTGAGATGAAGAGGCTGCACTAGCACTGAGTGATGACTGGCTGCAGGCATTGGGGTTTATGTTATTCTGGAATACTATTCGAATATCGACCCCGTTCCTCACCCGCATGGCAAAGACAGATCGGGTGAAACAGGTATTTAAGCATGAAAAACAACATTAACCTTCCAAATCACAGTATACCGTATTTTTCGGACTATAAGGCACATCTAAAATCATGACATTTCCTCAAAAATCAACAGTGGCCTTATAATCCAGTGGCCTTATGTGTGACCTTTGGTTGTGTTTAACCTCCAACCGATTTGATGTTGTCCACATTAGTCTAATAACGTATTAGTGGGCGAGTCAGGAGGAGTAATATGTTGGCCACATATAGGGCGACTGTGCAACATACCGGTAGTTCTGCCGTGTGCTGTACAAGGACCCAAAATGCCACCATTACCATGCAGATTTCAGGTTTTGTATTTTTGTGTTAAAACTGAACAATGTTGAGAGGGATCCGGGCATGTTTGATGCCCAAATCACCAACTGTTAAACTTGTATTTTTGTGTTAGCTACAACTGAGAGTTATTGTAAATGACCTGAATAAAGTTCGATTTATCCGACACGCGTTTTGTTTCTCTTATTGTGCCTTATAATCCGATGCTCCTTATGTGTGGACAATGACACAACTGACATATTATTTGATACTGCGCCTTATAATCCGGTGCACTTTATAGCCCCAAAAATACGGTAAATGAACATCATTGAGCAACGCACCTATGAAACTATATTGTAGGCTATCTCAATTTTAAATATGCATGACCAACTACATCCTTCAGCCTACTTTCAAACAGCCTGAATTGTCGGCAACAATAACCCGTTTAAACAAGCACTCAGAGCCTTGACTAAATGGGCCTAAGCCATATTTTTGTTCAGAAAAATTAACACTCTGAGAACACTCTTCAATGGCACAGACATCTCAAGTAAACGCTTGCCAACTTTACGATGCGGAGGTATTTCGATGGGTTTACTTTCCACGGTGTCATGGGGTCCGTGTGGAGTGGTGGGCATATATCCTGGCAGCACTGAGTCACTTCAGTTGCGCATGTTCCCCTCTCTTCGCTGTAATTCTCTCCAAATAGGATCACAATTGCTGCTGAAGTGAGTCCCTTAAGTGAGATATGGCAAACACGGCATTCGAAATTACTATTCTATATTCAAATGTATAACAAATATTCGAAAATCGAGTCTCATCTCTAGTTTAGGTCGTGACCATTCAGATCTTTTAAGGTTTAAAACGACTGGATTTCAGCTTGGAATCTGGCAACCCAAATGAGAGACACGTGAGGCTCATTGTGTTTTCTGATTAGATAATTGCTTTAAGAACCAAAATAGCAAATTAAGACAAACAACTTGGCCCATCATGTGCATTGTTTTTGTAATTAAGAATCAGCATTACAGTAGTTACCAGTAAGTGCTACATTTGATTTGAATATCATTTCTGGAGACGCCGTTAGGTCATCTTTATGCAATTTAAAATCAAAATCTCGCATACGGTTCTGTTATAACCTCAGAAACACTTATAAATCTGAGCGCAGGCAGTTAAAACGTCACTCGAGCGCTTGATTTTCATTGTGTCCTTGGGCAACGCACGTCACTTTATTTCATTTTAAGCTAATCCGCCGAATGACGCAATGGCTAATTTACACCCCGACGTTAATTACTCATACGGAGCTCAAGAGATCTATGGCGCAATCACCACTTCTCATGACCGCACATCTACGTCTGGAAAATCACAAGGTAACCCGCTAACTCTCAACGCTCCATAATGTCCCGACACATGCAGTATCGTAATGAATCGGCTCCGTTTTGCTTTTAACTCCGGCTCGCACAAATTGAACTGTCAAGCCCTGCACCTTTAATATATTTGAAGGATGAAATTCAGTGGCATTTCCCTTAAAGGCAAGTGACTCCGGTGACCCCTCGGAGCAGGTCAGACGGAAAAGCCTTGCGCAGCCTTTCCTTTCGACAATCGCCCCCAAGAGAGACGTGATGAACTGGGGTCCGCTCGAAAGCCAGCCCTCCGCTTTAATTGGACGGAAGGTGGCCGGACATTCGCGCCATAAATAACCCCGGGGATCTGGAGAAAGTGCGAGCGCCAACGGGGGGCAAGCGTGCGTGAAGTGCCCGGCCGAGAGGAGGTTCTAGGCGGGTCGGGACGGCAGGGGAGCCGGGGCGGTTGCCAGAAAGGTGCTGGAGGTGTAAATATCCCGTGGAGAACTGATTTGTCCGCGGTCGTAAACACGGCATAAAGCGCTAATATACGAGTCAACGCTGGACTGATTTACTGTGGGCGAACTTCAACTCCACAGACTCATGCACCTTTCAGCAGCAAAGTTAGAAGTTTACCGGGGGGAGCTGAAATGCGAGTTGAAAGCACGGAACCTGTTTTTTCGTAAACCGTGAAAAATTGTTCACTTGAAACGGTTTGCAGTTCTCCAAAGACATTCCTTACTGCATTCACAATTAAGTGGATTTCGCAACAACAGATGGGAAAAGTCACAGCTAGCATGCTAACTGCACATTTCTTGATTCTTGTACAATAAAATACTTATTACATGCAGACAGTGCGCAACAAACTTATTTAGACTTCAAGAGCCGCTTACACAATATCTGTACTAAACAAATCTTGCTAAAATACCCGGAAAAAGGATAAATGCAGCTATTCCAACAGGCCATTAGCTCGACATTGACGTCTGTTGGAGTAAACATTAGATTGAACATTTTTCAAGGATCCCACTACTCTGTTTAGGTTTTGTTTTTGTTTGTTTTCCCATTGTCAGAGTAGCGGAACTTTAATATTACTCATGTTAGAAAAGCAGAATGATTGAAAAATAGTAATGTGATAGCTAGGGGTGCTAACGGTACATGTATTCGCGCAACTGTCGGCTGACCCAAGTATAAACCATTTCTAAACCAGGATTGAACCAGGTCTAAAGTTAGTCTAAACAATTTTAACTTATTAGTATTACCAAGAAGCATTTTGCATGTATTTATTTATTTTATTTTCCCATTTGTATAATGTTAAAGCAAATTTTTGGGTTAATAAACACAAATAAACTACAAGCAAATAGTTTTACATTTTGTTCCCAAACTGTACCAAAAAAATGAACCAAACCATGACCTCAAAACCAAAGTACATACCAAAACGTGATTTTTGTGTACAGTTACACCCCTAGTGATAGCCCATATATCATAAGACGAAAAAAGTATTTGATCAGAGAATACTTGGGCTACACAGGATATCAGACAGTGGGAAAATGTCTAAACTCATCGCCATATCAAACAGTTATGCATTTTTAAAAACAGCATAGATTAATTGACTGATTCTTGCACGATTTTTCAAGGTAATCACACTTGATCGCAAGATTCCACAGAACAGGAATAAGCTATGTGTCGGAATAGCGAATAGCGATGCCGTAATACCAGAAAAGTCTAAATAGAGGTATGTTGTAATGAAGGGCCGTTGGAATAGGCAGCGAGGAAAAACAGGTACAGACCCTTAATAAAGTAGCAAAGACCTAGTTTAATGATTTGATATTTCACGTTTTATGGCTTGAAAATGTCTACATATGGAAACATTTGGATTGGATTCAGTTCACAGGACAACTTTGATGCATATTTTAAAAAGATGAGACAAAGCATGAGCCAATTTTAACAACGCATCACCATCAGCAGGTGTAGTGTATCCAAGGCACTCAAGATCACAAGTAGAAAAGGTTGTGTATTGGGTGATTGAAAGTAAATTCAAAAATGTTATACGACAAAACTTGGTAACAGCAGTGTGAAAGGTGCTCTAGATGATTTTTGCTGTCTTAAAAGAATGAAAAACAGCTTAATTTTGGAATTGTTTGCAGTAGTCCATTCCTAACACACCCTGTTTATTCAATGCAATTATAAGTTTACAAGAAACAGAGGCCAGAGCAGAATTTGTTGACATGAAATTGATGACAGTTCCTGGTTTTTGAACAATAAAACACTTTAATTAGTTGCAGACAGCACAGATATCGGTACTTTCTACTCCACTACATTTTAGATCTAGACTGAAATGTAAAAAGTACTATTCTTTTGGTTTGAAACCTGCTGAAAAAGCTTAAAACTTACTTTTAGCACATGTTATTTGGGTTAACATCCCAACTTTGAGCTAGACATATTAAGAAATCAGTTGAATCACTTAAAATTAGCTGATTTATTTATTAAAATTACTACATTTGATGCTTTAACAGTTAAAAATCTATGCAATTACGCTTATTTTTTACCTTTACAGTACAATTTTAAAAAGGAATTTCAATAATTTTGCTTAAGATTTTGTCACGTTATACTTTTACTTTTATTTTAGTGATCTTCCTGTTCCTGTATTTGTACTTTTTCTTAAAAAAAACTGAGTCCTCATCCACCACCAATCTGTACTGCAGTAAAACACATTTTGCGTAACATCGACATAATGCAGGTATCCTAAAGACGTGTCAAAAACCGTCTTCCCATAATATTTCTCCTCTTGTATCCCTCCGTTATCGCAGTAATACCTCAGAGGAGTGGACTTGGGCCTATTCCCAGTTTTCAACACATCACCGTTCGCATGTAGGTTTGACTTGGACACTCATCGGGCAGAACATAGGCATGTTAGCATGACTTGTATTCCTATCGAGCGGAAATTACGATATAGTCTAAACTTATTTTGGATAACGTTTCATATTTCCCCCAGTCCACGTTGCATTTGATGGCCTAATTTATTATGTTTGGCTCATTTTTCATAATTTGTCTTTTAGCACATTCAGTCTATGGAGCATATTTAGTTGGATAGAGTTGCACTATTGAAACCTGAATAAAAATAATGGATGATATCAAGCAAACGAACCATAGTTTGGACCCAAATCGAGGCCACCCAGTGCGTTTGCTTCGGACCATTTAGTCGGAGCTACTTGGTATGAAATGGTTTAAATATTCAAAGTGACTACAAACTGAGTCCATGTTGGGTCAAATCCTGTTTGGAAATGTAATTAGAAACGGGACTTCATTATGGAACTGTTTAACGCATCAGTAAATTCATAACCTTAAAGGGCCTTTATCTACATTGTACAACCAGCTCTTGAGATCAAAATAAGTCTAACAAGAGCAATCCGAGATTTCTGGATCTGGATCATCACCAAAATTTTACGGAGTCGTCCCTGCACCAAGATCTACCTCTGGTGACAATTTCGTGAAGATCCGGCCAGTAGTTTCTGAGAAATCTCACTCTCTCAAGATTGTATATCCAGATCCAGATTCCAGGTCCAGATCCGGATCATCACCAAAATTTTACGGAGTCGTCCTTGGGCCAAGATCTACCTGGATCCGTCCAGTCGTCCTTGGGCCAAGATCTACCTGAAGATCCGTCCAGTACTTTGAGAAATCTTGTCCACAAATGAATAAATAATCGCATAATCTCCTTGGCGGAGATAATTATAAAGTGATTTATTGTCCGAGAATCAGAAAATGCACGATTAGCATGCTAGCTGCTGTTAACATCACTCGCTCTGACCTCTGAAAGTTGTGAAAATCTCTTGTAAACTCGTCATGGTGAATAATTAGGATGCTCGTAATGCTCATAAGGTAAATGAGGAATAACTTTGGACTTTTGTGCCTATATAGAGTTTTTGGTGGATAATTTTACTTTTACTCAAATAAAAAAATAAACAGAAGCTCTTTCGGTTGTGAAATGACTGTAAAATGCCGCGGAACACATAATGGGTGAAGTTCCAAAAACGTTGATGAGGAAAATAACGTGGTCCATTAATTAATCAAGGCTCATTAGGGGAAAGCACTTTGTCTCTGGGTTGCTAGGTAAGATATTTTAAGGAAATTTTAAGAACAAGAAGGAAAAAAAAATCTGAACTCGATACACTTACGACTCACAAAACGATATCACAATATGGCGAAAGATATCAAAACCATTAAACAAATTATTCTTTTTTTTAAGAACCAAAACCCTTTTTAGCAACTATACTTCTTTGTTAAACCAGAGTTAATATGAAAAACATCTATTTTAATAACAGAACAGTGAATATATCAAGTGTATTGCATAAAAATTTCCTTCCACTAAATAAGCATCAAAATTGTTGCGCAACCACAGAAAAAAAAATTTCTATCTCCAAATTTAGTATCACAATATTTCAATATTTTTGCAAACCACTAAAGAAGATGTGTATGTAAGACTATGGTACTCGCTGGGGGTGTGCATTTCCATTAATCTGGTGAAACGATACATATCACGATACACCTGTTACGATTTAATGTATATTACTGTATATCCCAATACTAAAACAGGATGATATATTGTGATTTATCAATTACGTATAATATTATGATCGAATACATCTTCATGAGACCAAAATTGGATGAAATACATTTAGTTTAATTTTTAAATCACCAGAACAGTAAATGGAATGATTTTTTACATTAAGGAAATGGCTTTAAAAAACTGATTTGGATGCATTTTGAATCGATGCAAGAATCAAGCAATGAAATATCGCGATATGACTGAGTTGATTTTTTCTTGCGCGCAATTCATTACTATGCTCCTTTTATGGTTCAAGGTCCTGTATCATCCAAAATTGACTCTTATGAGTTTGTTCTAATGCTGTTACCTCATCAAAACATACCTAGAGTTGCATTTTCTTTCTTTCACACATGTTTGAGTATCCATTTATAATTATTTTGGCTACTTCTAGGGCTGAAATCCTCCAAATCAGTCTAGTGAAGGTGTATGCAGTTTAAAACACACTGGAGCACTTCCTGTATAGAAGGATGACATCACAAGGTGGAACAGAGAGTTTTCTGTTTGAGAGAAGAACTCAGCCTAAATATAGAAAATGTGTGAATGAAACAAGACAGAACTGCAGCTTTTGATGAGGAAACATTATTATAACATAGATTATAATAGTACAGTATATGAACAGCAGTAGAATTCAAATATTTTTAAGAACATTTGATATTATTTGAAAAAGCAATATAACTGTAGTACTGAATCCGTGCATCTTAATAAATCTTGATTAGGTGTGATCTCAATCAAGCTGAAATCAAACCTTTCAAATTAAAAAATGTGCCCAAATTTGATCAGATTAATTCTTTATAAAATTCAGTGACTCTATTTTTTAATTTCTTTCCTAATTCCAAATGATCAAAGCAAAATTGTGCGCTGTTTTTTTTTTTTTCTAATTCAATTAAAGCACCAACTGAAAACCTTCATTCAGGATCGAAACACGTTTGACCACTGAATTTCAAAGCAGCTCTCGCAAACTATATTAAAGCTGCGTTTTTCACAATCAAAATCAGAATTCCTTTTTAAAACAACATCTGTGGCTTTTCTTAGGCCACGAAAACCAATGAAACACATGACGAAATATTGAAACTATAATTTCACCACAACTGCTACTCTTCTTTCTACTACTAGTCCTTTTACTCATACTACTAGACCTTGAAATACTGCTTCGGTTACCACTACTAATACTGTTACTCCTCCTTCTCCTACTACAGCTCTATGAAGTACCCCTTCAACTACCACTACTAATACTACAACTCTTAATAATACTACCATTACTTCTCCTTCTGCTTCTCTTACTACTCCTTCTCCTACTACAACTCCATGAAGTACCTCTTTAACTACCAATACTAATACTACAACTCTTACTAATACTATCATTACTTCTCCTACTCGTTGACCTTCTATTTCTACTACTACTACTAAAATTTCTACTACTACTACTACTACAATTTCTACTACCACTACTACTACTACTACTACAACAATTTCTACTACCACTACTACAATTTCTACTACCACTACCACAGCCACTACTACTACTACATGAAATACCCCTTCAACTACCACTACTAATACTACAACTCTTAATAATACTACCATTACTTCTCCTTCTGCTTCTACTACTACTATTACTTCTCCTACTCGTTCAGGTATTTTTATACTACTACTACTTCATGAAATACCCCTTCATCTACCACTACTAATACTGCAACTCTTGCTACTATTACTCATCCTTATACTACTGCACTTTGTAATACCATCACTGCTACTATGTATACAACTACTACTCCTACTTTGACTACTACTATTACTATTTAGTCCATTTTTATCATATATTTTTACTAAGCATAATACTTTTTACTATTCAATAAAAGTTTTTAAGATACCACTGCTACTGCTACTACACCTTGAACTAATACTATTACATAAAATACCCCTTCAATTACCACTATAAATACTACTTCCCCTTATAGTAGCAGTAGTAAGTATTATAAGGTGTAGTAGTAGTATAACAGCTTCTATTTATACTACTACTATACCTACTATGACTACTTACTACTACAATTACCACTATAAATACTACTTCCCCTTATAGTAGCAGTAGTAAGTATTATAAGGTGTAGTAGTAGTATAACAGCTTCTATTTATACTACTACTATACCTACTATGACTACTTACTACTACAATTACCACTATAAATACTACTTCCCCTTATAGTAGCAGTAGTAAGTATTATAAGGTGTAGTAGTAGTATAACAGCTTCTATTTATACTACTACTATACCTACTATGACTACTTACTACTACAATTACCACTATAAATACTACTTCCCCTTATAGTAGCAGTAGTAAGTATTATAAGGTGTAGTAGTAGTATAACAGCTTCTATTTATACTACTACTATACCTACTATGACTACTTACTACTACAATTACCACTATAAATACTACTTCCCCTTATAGTAGCAGTAGTAAGTATTATAAGGTGTAGTAGTAGTATAACAGCTTCTATTTATACTACTACTATCCCTACTTTGAATACCTACTACTACAGCTAGTTTATTTTTTATCATGACTACTACATATTTGTGGAAATGTGTTATTAGGCATAATACTATCCCGTAAAATTATTTGTACTACTACTACTACTACTACTCGTACTCCACATAATCATTTTCTTGAACGACTCCTCTTTGCTGAAATCCATTGTTCTCACAGGACGGCTTTAACATATGAGGAGTATGTTCGTATATTAAAACCACATGTTTCCGGAGCTACAGCCAACTCTTGTAGAATCAAATACTGCAAATCCTTTAAACTAACTTATTTCTTGTGATCGAAGTGCGTTTCATCCATCTTCCTCGAGTTTTTGTCCTTGAAACAAAAACTTAAAAAAATTGAAATCCGTCAAGGTTTTTTTTTTCATGTCTTGTCTAATTGGCACATTCTCCTTGCGAGTTCATGGGCGTGTAAGAGAAGATGTCCAGGACTAGCCCGAAAGGAGGGCCCCCGTCCGGCTAGCCATCTGTCACCTGAGCACCTGGAAGGCCCGCTAGCTCCCCAGCCAAAATTATCAAGACGTTAGCATAACAAATGGACGATAATGTTTGACTTTCGATCACGTTGACTAGAAAACGTTCACACCTCATTTTGGTGATGGATGGAGCGGTACGTAAGTGAAAAGTTAAAGATTTACTTGTCACGTGAAGCTAAAGTGGCTATAGGACCTCCTGCCGGGCTTTGCATATGGTGCGTAGCATTATGGATACGCCATGCTAGGTTACCAGATGTCTTTAAAATAAGATACCGTACCTACATAAGCCGGGCAGAGGAATGGTACGGAGAATATTCAGGTCAACAGTGTTAAAAAAACGCAATAGACCAACTTAAGCTAATATCAAGCGTATATTATGATATGCTAATTAAAAGTACCATTTACTACAGAAAAAAACATGTTACAACTACTCCTCTCCATAGAATTAAAAAAAAAAATTCAACCACCACCATTCAAGCTTGCACAACATTCATACCTAAACTGCAAAAAAAAAAAATTGCCAAGTTAAGATGATCTGAATGAAAAAAAAAAAAAAATCATGATTTGAGTAAATTTCACAAGTAAATTTATCTGCCAGTGGAACAAGACTTTATGTACTTAAAATAAAACGAATCCTGCTACAAGAAAAACGTTTTGCACTTCTTGAATTAAGAAAAATGCACATATTCCATTGGTAGTAATTGTAAGTTGAATTTTTTAAGTGCGTTTCACCATCTTCAGAGACCAGAGCATAATTCACTAGCATGCTAACGGCACAGACTTATTTTGATCTTAAAAGCCGCTTAGAAAATATACTATAATACACAATTTTGAGCACCTTTATCAAATGATTTAACGGTGCAGTTTTTTGCCGCAAGATGATGATCGCTTTACCCAGAATGTTCCACTTTATGGCATTAAAGTCATCTGCCTCGTGCGTTGATTCATTTACGGGGTTTTTAATCGCTCAGAAATACTTTGAAAATCGCACATTCGTACCGTAAGTGGGCTCCCTCTCCCTAGATCTGACCTGTAACTTGATTTAAACGGGGTCACGTGTTAGTTTTTATGTAGATGCATCATTTTGAAAAAAAAAAAAAAATCATGATTTGAGTAAATTTCACAAGTAAATTTATCTGCCAGTGGAACAAGACTTTATGTACTTAAAATAAAACGAATCCTGCTACAAGAAAAACGTTTTGCACTTGAATTAAGAAAAATGCACATATTCCATTGGTAGTAATTGTAAGTTGAATTTTTTAAGTGCGTTTCACCATCTTCAGAGACCAGAGCATAATTCACTAGCATGCTAACGGCACAGACTTATTTTGATCTTAAAAGCCGCTTAGAAAATATACTATAATACACAATTTTGAGCACCTTTATCAAATGATTTAACGGTGCAGTTTTTTGCCGCAAGATGATGATCGCTTTACCCAGAATGTTCCACTTTATGGCATTAAAGTCATCTGCCTCGTGCGTTGATTCATTTACGGGGTTTTTAATCGCTCAGAAATACTTTGAAAATCGCACATTCGTACCGTAAGTGGGCTCCCTCTCCCTAGATCTGACCTGTAACTTGATTTAAACGGGGTCACGTGTTAGTTTTTATGTAGATGCATCATTTTAACGCCGCATTTCACCAGAAAACTCACGCTGCACATTTAAATAAACATTTTTTTAACTGGTTTCTTGCAGCTTTTCCTCCAGATGCTTCCAGTTCCTCAAGGACGTGCGCATTATCTTTAACGCAAGGTCAATGTTACTGATAAATCTCGCGGTCGTCAACGAACATCTCTCCATATGCGCTTGTAAGACCCAAATAAAGCCGACCCACCTCCCAACGCCCCTCTACAAATAAACAGTAAAAGAATATGGGCCTTTAAAACATGACATTGCCGCGGTATGAGACAAGGAGACGGGAACAGGACAAAGTGACAAAGACGCAACGTAAAGGGAAAGTCAAAGAGATCATGGAGCATTAAAGCCACAATATGACGCTAAACTATTTATTTTTTATTTGAAGATTTGAAAGATGAATACAAAATAATTATGTTTCATATATAAATGTGAATGAAAAAAGGAGGAGAAAAAAGTAGATTTGTAATATCTGCCCCTAAAACATTTCAATACAACTATAAATTACTTGTTAATTAACACAAAAGAATAGTTCATACTTCATGCTGTTTTAGCATCTGTTTCACTTTTCTTTTAAACACTTGGAATATATTTTGAAATTTTAATGTAGATTTTTTCATTGAACTGTTGAAGTATTGTAAATGTAAATGCAGATGCTACAAGTTTATACTTTCTTCTGCTCCTTTTCATTCACATTATTAAATTATACAGAATAATTTTGTATTCATCTTTTATGAATGAAACAAATAAAGAAAAAAAATTAAACTTTTTTTTTTTTCTTTTTTTCTTTAAAGATTTCAATTCCTTTCAAATTTTTGGTAAATTTTCTTTTGGTGGGCAAGAACGGCTTTAACTGTATAAATATTTTGTTGAAATTCTTACAAGCACTTCCCCATATGTCAATACAATAGGTCAAATATGGAACAATCAATAAATTATGCAACAAATACAATAAAATAAAAGAATAAAGTATTTTAAAGTATTTTCTTAACTGTTTTAAGGTAACATCCAAACCTGCTGCTAATGCTCGTCGTGTTCATATTTTGATTCATGGACAAAATAGCGAAATAAAAACACCCGGATCACGTACACCGGGTTAATGCAAACTTGACGAGCCTGACAGCGGCGGTTTCAGTTTTGCTATAGAAAGTGAATTGAATAGAAAGTCAATGGAGCTCGCCCATGTTCATTTGGATGCAGTTAGCCATGTTTTATACAGTCTGAGCACAATGTGTCTACTTTCCTCAAGGGACCTGTATTTCTCTGGGATTCTCCGTGGTGGACTAAAGAGGGAAAGTCCTCCTGAAGCGATGTGATGGATGTTCATATATTTATTAGGGCTGTGGAGAGGCTGAGAAGGCTGACGGTTCTGCTGCTGCTTGACCAAAATGTAAGATATAAACACTTAAATATAATCAGAAAATTACTTTAAAGTAGTGAAATGATGTGTCTATTCACCAAAATCTTAAAATAAACTACCTCTAGACTAGAATGAAGCAGTCTCAGAACAAGTAAGTAGAGAATAAATCTGAAAAAAAGTTTAATAACCTGATAAGTTTTAAAATCTTGGCCTGATCAGAGAAATTTGCAGCACTGTAAATGCTCGATTTGAGGTTTAAAAGGCCCATATGACGCTATTTTCTCATCTCTGGAGCAGCGTTTTGTTTTTTTTAATTCACGCATTTTTAACACATAAACCCTGCATATTTCGTTCTTCTCTCAAGCTGAAAACACTTCATACACCTTCACTATATAAGTTGGATCGTTTCAGCTCCGGTAAACAAAAAGGTAAAAGAAATAAGGAATGGAATTGAGCATTTTGAGCTTTGAAGATGCAGACATTGTAATAATTAAGGATTACTCAAACAAAATGTGAAGGAAATCCAATTTAAAGGTCTGTTTTTGAAGAAGTGACATTATAACATGGCTCAAAGCTCAAAAGAATCAATTTTGTGTATTATAAAACCTTTAAAGCATCAACTCCCTAGTGAATTCTATGATACTTTTGATGTTGGCCATTACCATTCCAATAAAGTCAAAATAATCCACCTCTATATACATTACAACCGTGTATTAGTATTGCATAGCCTAATCCAATTCAACAAAAAGCGCCTTCATTTTACGTTTATTTGGCTTATTTTTCACCTCTGTCTGTACTGTCCCTTTGCATTTTTACACTTCTGAAGATGAGGGCCACAGGAAATGAGTAAAAAGGAATGCGTTGGGTGGGGTGGGTGGCGGCGGAGGCGGGGGCTGGAGAATGGGGGACATAGGGGCCGGAGGTATGGGGAGATATATGAAGACTTGTCACTTCGCAAAGGTTGAGCGGCGGTCTGTATTGGTGCAGACAGTGACCTCCAGCGCTGGGGCCAAAGCAGTTCCAGATGTCTGCCAACACCATTACAGCAGCCCGGGGAGCGAGGGAGCGAGGGAGGGGGCGGTCCCGCTAGGAAAATCAACACTATCTCCTCAGATTTAATGCATATTTTCAGCGAATATGTGTGAATGTCATAGAGAGAAATATAGAATAGTAAAACATCTATAACATGTTATAACAAGTTTTTCTATGCGTTAATGCCCAGTTTTCATTATGTGACTTTTCGGTTGGGAGTCCATCAGCTGGTCGTTTCTATGGATACGTCAAAAGTTACACAATGCGTCTTTATAGAGGGGGTATTTTACTTCTATGGGGTATTAAGTGTTAACGCATAACATTTAGATTGAAAATTCTATAAGTTCCAGTTTCACTTTTCAGTTTTTTTTTTTCTGCTAAAAAGGTATTTTACTTCTATGGGGTATTAAGTGTTAACGCATAACATTTAGATTGAAAATTCTATAAGTTCCAGTTTCACTTTTCAGTTTTTTTTTCTGCTAATGAAACTATAGCACCAGGTTTGTGAAGTTGTGTGTAAAATTCTGTATCATGCTTTTGTATATTTATGGAGAATTGTCGTGTGGGAGCGTAGGCGAAGGCTTTTCGGGAATTGGACAAAATCTCACAGCTAACTGTAAAGAGTCTGAATAAGGCCCAGGAGAGATTGCTAAAATAACTCCTCTAGAGCTCAGTGTGCTAAGGTCCACCTTATGATGTCATCAGGTGGTAATCCAGGAAGTGGATGTTTTAAAGTTTTCACACATTCCCCAACCTAATTTTTTTAAAGCTGAAATTGGAATCAAAGCTGTCAGCTATTGCTTTTAGCCTCCTTCACACAAGTTGTTGTCCTTGACCTTTGACCTTATAACGTTTTTGTGTCTTTGTCAAAAACATTTCTGTATTTGTACAAAACAGTTGCCTTTTTAGTTTCATTCAAGCATTTGCAAATCTAAGTTGCCACCCTGTTGGTTAGACTCCTCCTCCCAAAATTGCAGATTGTTGTGTACTTGGGCAAGACATTTAACCCACCCTGCCCCTGTGTCTTCGCACCTTGGTGTATGAAAATGTGTGAACGTTTCTTGTAAAGCTCCTGAGCGCCCACTGAGGCTATAGAAAAGTGCTATGTAAATGTGACATTTTATTTTAGCTGAAATGATGCCGCTTGAGAATATCCAAGTAAAACAGAAAATGATTTCAGACACAAAAGGATTTTCCGTAAAACCTTATTTATTATTGCATTGCCTGGAATGTTCCACAATATGTCATTAAACATCATTTATCCAGTTCCAGCAAAGTTTGTTTTTAAAAGAATACCTTGAAAATATGTTTTCTTTCTGTGAGCGAGCTTGCCTGGAACTTGGACAGGTTGCATCACCTGCTTGTCTGTATAGAGATCAGAGATGGATAAGCTGAATGCTACACTGTGGAACATTCCAAACACAATGACATCTCCATGGCGACAACCTGGTGGTGGACCCTCTACCAGGAAAGTTACATAATGCACCTTTAAAGGAATCACATTAGGCTATTTTCTAATCTGTTAGGTTGTTTCCTCATCAAAAACATGCCTGGAGATGTGTTTGAAAGAAAAACTGTGTGAATGAAACCAAACTTAAAACACTAATTCCCACCTTGTGATGTCATGCGGTAAAACAAGAAGCTGCGCAGTGTTTTTAAACTCCATCCAGAACTGGAATTGTCAATCTCAAAATGTAAAAGTTCATTTGAAAACTATCTCTTCATGACATCACAAGGTGGAACATAGTATTTTGAGCTTTGCAGATACACAGACTAATAATAAGGGGTTATGTGAACATTATTTGAACAACTCGAGGTATGTTTGTGATGAGGTAACATTATTAAATGACTTAAAGCTCACAAGAGTTCATTTAGCGCATTATAAAACCTTTAATATGCATAAAAGATTCTTCAACATTTTACTTGCATCAGCACTTTAACACAAAGCACTATGTAGCACTAAATGAATCACCAAAATGACAAAGTAAAACATAAAAGTCGACCAAAAGAGGCAACCCAGGGAGTAGCCTACACTCACAGTACGCTACAGAAGACATTAGTATAAGCCTTTAGATGTTTTCTCTTACCCGGGAGGAATCTTTGTCATACATCTCGCTTTCTCTCTCTCTCCAGCGCCCCTTTTCGTGACAACCCGATATCAATCACCCCATTTTACTTTTCGAGCGTTCCCATTTTGCATTTCGGGTTCGTCGTTACGCTTGACAAATGGGGGGGCGCTTCGTAAGGCTGTGGTTACATTAAAAACTCCACATCACCGGGGGAGTCTGGCGATGACCTGAATTTTATGTTTTCAAATAGTCAAGAGAAAATAGAATCTGAAACACTGAAGGAATAGTTCTGTTACGGAGGAGGAACATCTGAACTGAACTCTGCAATGAAGTCATCTGCCTGACTTAAGAAGGAATGTTAAAGTTGGTAAAGGAGCTGAAAACTGTCTGGAAAGTGTGAAAAAGAACTATTTTAAAAGGTTTATGGAAGGCCAGAGTTATTCCTCACTTTCTTGGCGTATTCCTAGTGTCCTAATTAGTCACCGCAATGAGTTTTTAAGCACATTTCACAACTTTCAGAGGCCAGAGCAGAGTTTTGCCTTCACAACACTGCTAACGACAACAAGCATGTTACAGTTATATAGACTGTATAAAGAAGTGCATAAGGGAGTATGTGATGTCACCCATAGTGTTTGGCTCCAGTTTAATTATTTGATCATTACATTTACATTTATCACCTTTCAAGACACCAAAAACGCTTTAGAGATCATTATTCATTCACTTCACACTCAATGGTGGGAAACTATTGCAACCACATCTGCCCTGGGACAGACTGACAAAAGCAAGGCTGCAAATCTGTTCCTCCAACCACCACAATCATCCATGCACACTACCTACATTGCCTTGTATGAATGTGGAGTGTCTTGCCTAAGGACAGAGCAACAGTTTTTGCAACTAGTGCCCCACTGTGACACCTAGAATTCCCAGTGGTCTCCCATCCAAGTCCAACCCAGGCCTGCCCCTGCTGAGCTTCGGAGATCTGACAAGATCAGGCTCGACGAGCTGGGGTATTTTAAATTTCAACTGAGTGTCATGGCAACCAAAGAGCCAATCTGGACCCAGACGGTTTAGAGTAATGGCCCTTCCTAACTAAAACACTGGTTTAGCAAAGAGTGGGCTTCTAGTTACTGTGCTAATCAAATCTGTGGCACTAGAGTGAGAATAACCTCAGGAAATGTCAGATACCAATGTGTACGTCTTGATTTATGGACAGTTTAGAGCAGGATGATATAAACATTTTATGACTAAAATGATGAGCCTGACAGCAGCAGCTACTGAGAGTGAGAATTGAGTGAACCCATATTCACTTTCTACGCAAGTATAGCGGGTTACCTACTGTACCTACTGTCCATTTATAGAGGCAACTGATAAGACCAATTTTGGACACAAAAAATAAAAAAATGGGTAGAACTCCACTTCAATGGGCAATCTCATGGTGTCCTGAATTATGTGTGAAGCAGTTGAGAGAAAATAGAATGTGAAATGTGGATGGAACACTGCTGCGTTTGTGGAAGCAAAAAGACGCTATTAAAACAAAATTTTCTGACGCGGTGATTCATGTGTTGCTGGAGCTGTCAGGAGGAGAGCGCCTGGGTTCTGTTATGGACTCGTATGATGTCTGAACTGTAGCCTACTCTGCGGTGAAGACCTTATTACAATGAAGTCATCTGCCTGACTGTAAGTACTGTGCAAAGCAAAAGTGAAGTCAGTGTGTTTGAACTGGCTTTGCAATTTAGGCTGTCAAATTGGACAATTTTAAAGGCGCTGAACCTGATTTTTGCCGTCCCGGAACAGCGAAAAACAGAATTAGCCCATTTTAAATTGTTTGCAGCGGTCCAAACTTATTCTTCACTTTCTTAATGAATTCCAAGCATCCTAATTAGTCATGGCAGTGAGTTAAGAAGCGCTTTTCGTAACTTTCAGTGGAGTTTTGCTGTCACACAAGGGAGTGTACCTATGTTCCCACAGCTCTACATTCCCACAGCCCCGTTTTCTCACACTGAAGAGATATTTTTCAAAGTAAATCCATAAGCCCTACCCTCACCGTGGCCCTAACCTTAACAATAATCTCAAAACCAAGAGTGAGTGGGGTCAGGGTGAGGCCCAGAAAGAATTCGCGAGAAGCCCATATTTCTTGTAAACTGCAGCGATCTGAAGTGGTTTTCAGGTCTTAAGACGTGTTTTATCATAAACTGTATAAAGAAGTGGACTAAGGGAGTGAGACGTTAACCATAGTGTCTGGCTCCAGTCAAATGAAGCTCATCGAGGCTTGCAGTTCTGGGGATGAATTTGGAGTTGCACAATTGGAATTCTGATCGTGAGTAGGAACCAAAGAGTAAATCTGGGGTGAGGCTGCTAAAGGTAACCCACTGATTTAGCAAGAAGCAGGTACTTAGCAACGCTGTCAATCGAGCCTGTTGCTACCGCTAGAGGATGGTAGTTAAAGAAAGTGCCTGATTTGTCTGTTATCAGTGTTTCCCGCAATGAGTTAGAGTTAGGGCGCAGGATTTCCCTCCGCCTTGACTAACCTTGACTTCTAAAAAAAACCAAAAAAGACCAAAAAAACACTGCATCACTACTTTACGGTCAACACGCCCCGGTCTCTGCCAACCCCCCAGTCACTGCTTTACCAATTTTCGGCAGAAATACTGGTTATTAATGTCCACTTCTTGATTCACGGACAATACAGATACCGTATTTTTTGGGCTATAAAGTGCACCAGATTATAAGGCGCAGTATAAAATAATATGTCAGTTGCTGTCATTGTCCACACATAAGGCACATCAGATTATAAGGCGCAATAAATCGAACTTTATTCAGGTCATTTACAATAACTCTCAGTTGTAGCTAACACAAAAATACAAGTTTAACAGTTGGTGATTTGGGCATCAAACATGCCCGGATCCCTTTCAACATTGTTCAGTTTTAACACAAAAATACAAAACCTGAAATCTGCATGGTAATGGTGGCATTTTGGGTCCTTGTACAGCACACGGCAGAACTACCGGTATGTTGCACAGTCGCCCTATATGTCGCCAACATATTACTCCTCCTGACTCGCCCACTAATACGTTATTAGACTAATGTGGACAACATCAAATCGGTTGGAGGTTAAACACAACCAAAGGTCATACATAAGGCCACTGGATTTTAAGGACAATGTTGATTTTTGAGAAAATGTCATGATTTTAGATGCGCCTTATAGTCCGAAAAATACGGTAAATTAGAAAAGTCAGATACACTTAGATTAGAACAAGTTACAGAGAGAGAGAGAGACTAAGGTTTTTGTGAATTGTGAAATACGGCAGTTGTCACTCGCTATATTGCAGTTCACCTTGCTGTTTTGCTTTTTTTTTTTTTC